>QRAA01000164.1:0-15522 GCA_003670145.1 Fusarium subtropicale
CTAAGTAATAGCCTTCCCTGGAGTATTTCGTGCATTTTTGCGGGCGGAGTCGCGATGATCGAAATCAACCGCGTGTAACTCAAGGTTGCAATACGTGGTGGGGGCTAGGGGGGGTTTTCTATCAGGACACGCTTGTTTGGTTCTTCATGATAGCGGAAGAATACGCATAGTTAGATAGTTACAGAAGGTTTGCACGATTTGGCATGGATGAGTAATTCCACGAACAAATATGTAAAGACCGGGTTCATGGACGGTAGTGGCTCTTGAAGGCCCTCTCGTTATCTTCATCACATATGTATGAGTATCACACCGCTTTTGTTAACCCTGATGTGATTGTGAAGTTGAATGTCGGCTATCTGTAGATGCAGAGAGGACTTGCAATCGTTGATCGAGATTTAAAGTCATGTTTAAACCTCATCCTCAAGATCCACCCCAATGATGGCTAGATCCCTAGTCACATAACCTTAGGAGCTTTATGCTTAGTTTAGGATGCAGCCACGATGTTGGCCCAACTTTCGTAAATCAACTACAATGGCAGGCACTTCACAAAGACCACCCAGGTCTGTACTGGTAAACTATTACCCACGGGCATCGGGAACATTCACCAACAGCTGAAAAAACTGCAATTCCCGTCCTCGGGTGTCCTTTTTCGTGACGAAAAGCCCATCTGGAACATTGTCTTGGCACACACAGCCAGCCCTTGACGCAAGGATCGTACATGTACCAATGACAGAGATCCAGGAACACAGATCCCGCTCCCGTTTCTAAGCCTTGCCGCGCAGTCACAATCCGACCACACGGAAGAATTTGGTGGTTTCTCTGGTGCTTCACTACTTGCGAGACATGCTTCCGTGGCGACCGCTGACGGATGTGTCTCGGTGCAAAGCTGCAAGGAAGAGGAGAAAGGCATGCGTTGAAGATGTTGCTCTGCCACTATTGCCTGTGTCTAGTGAGTTTATTCCCGTGATTGATGGATTGCGGTGCAGCAGGAAAAGGGAGCAAGGGCAGGTTTGTTGAAAATACCCTTTCTCTTGCATATGCAGCTTGGCGTTCGCCCCGGATGTGACGCTTTCAGAGTGGCTTGCAGTTGATCTATCAAGTGGCTGCTGTGTTTGTATGTATGTACGCGCACAGACATGTACGTAGAGTGTGTACAAAGGCACTTTGCCATTGTGGTATCATGCGGACGACGGGATTGTCTTTGCCAAATGTCTTGATTTCTACAATGTCACAAGCCATCTCATCCCGAAGCGCCTTGTGTTTCTCATTGCGATCCTAAACAAAGCCGACATATGCGGAGTCTTGTGATCTGAAGCTCGTTCTGTGTCATGTCATCCCTCAAATAACTGGGTCGGTGCTTGGGTTCTGGGCGGTTAGACGTGGGAAGCTGATTTGATTGATGACCTTAGTTTAGTACGTTGACCAGGGTTCAGAATGGATCTCCGGAGTTCGGGCCACTCGAGATGGCCAGATTGTACCTGCATGATGCCGATACATACTACATACGCAATTTTGATATAGGACACAGGCACATGTTATGCTTTTGCTGTTACGCGACCTTCTCTTTTTGGGGACCTCAAAATGCAAGCGAAATGTAGAGTGATGGATGAGATACTGTGAAACGTGGAAGACTATGACTTGTAGGAAACTTACCAAAACAAGTACAGCGAAGGATTGTTGTTGACCTGGGCAAAGTGGGCATTTGTTCTTTGTTGCATTCTCTTCCAAATGATATCCATATTTCTTTCTTTTCTTTTTCTGGCTTGTCCAAGTTTCATTCGTGTTCTTTTCTGAAGTCAAAGGGGACCCAGCACATGGCAGAAATACTCCGGCCATCTATCTGATGACCCCTTCACGATTGCTACATGACAGTCTATAGCGGTTAGACCCAGCAACCCTTGCACACCAAACCCTGCAGTGGATTGTTTGGCCGTTCTGAATCAGGCGTGGGATAGCCCATTGCGGCTCTCATTGGGAGGGGGATCCTCGACGCTTTCAAGGGGGCCCCTGCCCTTGTATTGAAGGAGTCCACCTGGGGCTTGGCCAGTTTGTTGCGAGCTGACAATGAGTGGCTTTGAGGGAAGACAAGTAATTTATCAGACAGCTGGTCCGAGTTTGCAACAAAGAGGTTAACAATGAATCAGTGCGAAAAGAAGAGATACGAAGCCGCAGTAGCAAGGTACATCTGAAACACAATCGAAATCATTGAATTTTCCTGATATTAAAGTAATCAAATATCCTCAATCCAATGGTAGGTTATGGTAACAGCGCTGCAACACTACATCCATTGCGCCAAAGTAGACAAAGATGATCGCTCAAGATAGTGCCTCTGATCTCAATCCCTTCCGCGGAGGCTTGAGCAAGGACCAGAAATCAACCACATTTACCCCTGACTAAAAAGCTCACGCGTGAACCTAAGCTTCAGCACTAAAATAAAACGTTTAAAAAGAAAAGGCCTTTGTCTACGTCAAAACAAGAAATAAGTAAAGCAAAAAAGTAAACTCTCGCAACGTCCCGTAGTCCCCGTGGCAGTCTACGTTCCAGTCGCGTTGCAGAGTGAATCCCAAATAAAGCATCTCTTTAGACTACTGGAATGGAGTTAAAAAATCTAGACCTTTACGGCCCGTTTCTGTTTGAAACGACGACATCTCCAGAGTTGAAGTTTCGTTTAATTTTAGTCTGCCATCTTTTCGACATGCAAGAAACCAAAGATCTGGTTCCCATTATCAAGTCATGACAGATTATGACGATGCGGAATCGACGATATCAACACATTATTCCCCGCAGTAGCCGCCCGTCATTCAAACCTTGCAACATGAGGCCCCGAGTCAAGCAGGGTCAGGCACAAAATTAATTGCTGTGGGCAACTGCTGTAATGGTAAAGTGGACGCTTGAGTGGCGTCTTCTAGTCGAGTGCGATTGACGATTTTCCAGTGGGTAGGCTAAGCAGGGCGGAAGCCTCGTTTGCCATTAGTAGGCATTAGTGCGAAAAGCTGACCTGGATCCTGGAATTGTTGTTGTAGTACTGTGTACAGTAGGCTCGCGGATGAAGAATTGAGCCAAGTCAGACTACTCTGTATTACCCCTTACTTCTTCCTGTCAATGTCGCTTTGCCTGGCTAGACGTGGAGTCATCTGAATGTGCCATGTGGCTGCTAGTAATATCATCGATATAGCTGCTGTTCACATGTATCACATCACCACTGTAGGCGCCTTGCAATACAACCAGAGGATCCGTAGGTTGGTCCAGCACAGTGATGGATGTTTGCAAGACTGACCACCCATCTGTCGTGTCAAGGGAAGAAGGGTCCCTTGATCCTTGCTAAATGGTCTGTAGCCCACCAGCAAGTATCTTTCGGCGGAGACACCTCCGTAACAGGTAGCACTCGCACTCTATCCATCCATTTCTCAGTCAGTATCCATCCATCGGGCGAAAAAAGACCTGGCTCCATCGCGTCAGTTTCAATATGAGCGAATGTTTGTTTGAACCAGTTTTGCTTTTGCTTGAAACAGGATTCCATCGTTGGTGGTTCCAAAATGGTCATGGGAAAGGAAAGAGAGCTCGTATTATTAGAAATCATTTGATGAGTGAATGATTCAGGCAACGTGATTATAGTGGCCGTTTCTTGCCTTCCATTTTTCTTTCCTTCGCCCGCCCCCCGGGCCCCTTTCTAGAATGGGATCCCACGAGGGCGGGCGGCACACCTACCTTAGCACCTTAGCTGCTAACTCTGGTTCCATCGATAAACTAAACTTGCCTATCAAATCAGCAAATCTCCCCCTCAAGAATCCATCCATCAGGAACCACTCACTCCTTTTTTAGTCTCTCTCTACTCTGTACTCTCTCATCCATTCTCTTCTCTCTTTTCTTTTTGTTCCATACATACATACGGATACTGCCAAAAGCACTCTACTTACATACCTGTCTGTGCTACCCACTCCGAGGTCCCCGCGCCGGCGCATACGCATTATACTGCCTGTACAGTACGTACCGCCGTGGCCGTCGATATTCGCTTCAGCAGTACCTGGTTCCTCCGCAAACGACATTCCCTGTCAGACTCCATTCCCAAGCCGAACAAAGCAAGGCAAGGCCAGGCAAGGTATCAGGTATCTTGTCGTCCAGGGCAGCCCGGCTTCGCATAGTTATATCGGGCCAGTCTTTTTTTGCGACAGTCGCTTCCCAGTCGCTCGCTTCAAACCTTTCCCAACGGCACTGCATTACACTCCACACACCAAAAGTTGCTCTATTATACCCGTAATCCTTACTTTTTCGACGTTCGTTTCTCGGCCTTGTATAGCGCGCTATAGTCTGCTGTTGTCTCACCTAGTCGTACATACAGCATAGTACAGTACAGTACTGCACTGCACTGCACTCTGTTGTAACGCGGTTACAGCTGCATGTAACGTTGGGGCCCGGACTAATTCCCACCGCAGCAACCGGCATCTCGAAACGCCTCACCTCACCAGGCAGGCTCACCTCACCTCACATCAGCGTTCCGTGCCCTGTACGGTACTGCACCCTGACCCATTGGCTGATGCCCTATGGTGCATAATACTGCTGCAAGGTAGCCCGGCGCACCATGCCACAGCTTGCGCTCCAGAGCCAGAGCCAGAGCACCGAAGCTTCTGTTGCTACTCCTGTCAATACCAGATTTTTCGATCGCGCTCGTTCACCAACTGAAATCCCCGTCGGCGACAGTCCTACCGTCGGTCGCATCATCCGTACAAGCCCATCTGTACCTGCACTCTCACTCTCACTCGGTTCCTTGTCCTCGCCAGGTTATAGGTAAGCATTAGCCTACACGTTCTCAGAGTCTTCGTCCCAACTCCAAACCCTCGCAAGCAATTGCATGCTCTACACTGCTTGGGTCATCTCCACCCACACCCCCGGCCAGCGCTGCCCCCGGCTTCTTCCTGGCCCCTTCATCACTGTCTCTCATAATCTCTCCCCTCTATACATCTTTGGTCCTTGGCCCTTCTCGACCAGCAATTATCTTCCCTCCCTACCCCAGGTCAAGTGCTGTACGAGGTCGCTGCTACACCTCAAGCCTTCATACCTCTCATCTCGAACCCAGGAACACCTTGCGCTCTGTCGTGGAACCATTTGTGCCACTTCTCTAACACATTGCGACCACTAGATCTCCTAGACCAGTAATCTCGAGTCCACTTAAAGCCGCTGCCAACTTTCCTTACGAACAAGCGAGTCCCAGTCCGCGAAGCGACGTCTTTCCAAGCCGATCTACGCCAACGCCAACCTATCGAACCAACACAGAGCCCGACATCTCATCGGGCCTTGTTAAAGAGACCTCGTTCCTTAGCGACTCCTCGGACGAAGGATCACCTGGACCTCTCAGCCCCAGGTTCGTTTCCACGCGGGCAGCATCCAGCGCATCTGCCATCACTGCTCGAAACTTTGCTCGTAAACTGACTTCCACTTAGACAGGGCTACACAGGCAGTTCGAATGGGTTGCGAACCGTCTCTGAGCCTATAACTTCGAAGCCTGGAACAGGCTCAAACTCGCCAGTGTCTCCGGCCATGGCTGGTCCGGTAGCTGCGGCCCAGGCCGAGTCTTCCAGAGGACTAACTCGAAATTCCTCCATCGACTCGGCCATTTCAGCAATCTCAACCAAGTCTGGTTCAAACAGCAACACTGATGCTCAGCATGGGCCTTCAGAAATCGCCCACCTAATCAAGACAGCGGGCAGTCCCGAGACCCTAATCCAATATTTGCTAAAGGAGAAGCATTCCCAGTCTCAACAAAATAGCCAGCTATGGCGTTTGGTGGACAAGCAACGGGCCATGATTCTAGGCCTTAACAAGGATCTGGAAAGAGCCCTAAAAGACAAGGAGAAATACAGAAAGAAGCTAAAAGAGGTCATATCACTTCCATCTGCTCCGTTGTCTTCAAACGATGACGCAAAAGAACCCACGACAGCGTCCACTCCACCGGCACCTCGAGCTGATTTACAACGAGCCAAGGATCAGACTGTGCCTCCAGAGTCGCCAATTCTCGAAGCCGAAAGCCCAAGGAATTCGCCTATTGACATTTCCATGGCGCCTTATCCCATCACTCCACCGGCAGACCAGCTCAGTGCTCCACATTCGGCTGTGGGCGACCTGTTGAACCCTGCGCATGCCATGCCCAAGCCGCAAGACCATGCTCTGGATAAGTATGACCACGAAGCCGAGGAGCGCGCTGCGGACGATGCACGGAAAGAAAAGTCGGACAAGTTGGAAGAACCAGCCAAAGACATCCCCTACAACGTCGCTATCCCGCCGTCGCGTAGCCTTCCAAGCGAGCCACCCAAGATGCCACCACCAAAGCCTCCAGTGACACATCTTCCTATAGTTGCTGTTCTCGAGGCCACTCCTCAGCCTGATGAAGGTCTTTCAAAGTTTCCAGTGCCTCCACCAAGGAAGCCACCACCTGCGCCCTTGAATTTGAACAAGGAACTAAGGACACATCTAAGCCCCTCCCCCGAGGAAGAAGAAACCGAATCCGATTATGACGACATCTTGGAAGTTGATGAGATTGTTCTCGATCGCCGTGGACGCCGAAGAACCCGAGAAGAGGACGATCGTGATCGTGAAATAATTGCTATAAAGGAAGCTGCTGCGCGCAGTGCGTCCAAGAAGAGCAAATCCAGTCAGCCTGGATCCCCACGAGACGCAGCCCAGGTCCCTGCACAAGAGTTCGGGACAGCCTCACTGGGAGAAATGCTTAGTGGAATAAAGACTAGGGAAATCCCTGCGCCTTTGTTAAGCCCGGGCCTACCCGCAAGCCCCAGGCCTACGAACCTCAGTTCGCCGCCTTTGTCCCCAAGATCTATGCCATTCCCAGCAGGACCTCTCTCTCCACGACCACCTCGTCAACCTATTCCATTACCGCCGAACACCCCGCTAGCAACACCCGCGACAAATCTAGCAAGAGCGCCTGAAAACGGCGTTACGTCTGAAGGTCCTTCATCCCAAAGGCAACAGGCTGCGCAGCAGGAAGTTATCGGCCACGCAGATCAACCAATCATCAGAATGTCGAGCCCTGGCGAACGAACAGAGGTTTACAAGGGTCTGGTGACAGAGGAGTACCCGGACCTCTTGCTGCCACCAAACGCACTGCCCTCTATCAAAATCATGGTTGCGTCTTCCCGCATGAAACCATCTCGAGCAAGCATGATGTCCCTCACGCAACTCGAAGAAGATCCCGTCTTTACTTTGGCTATTATCTCACGATCTGATAACGGCGAGCTTTGGCGGATCGAGAAAGACCTGGCCTCGCTGACAAGACTTGATTCAAGACTGAAGCAGTGTACCTCTTACACAGTCAGGGCGCCCGAGCGTTCTCTATTCAGTGGTCATGCGCCAGCCAAGCTCGATGCGCGTAGGACGATCTTGGAGCAGTTCATGGACGACATTCTGGATATCCCCTTTGACACAAAAACAGCCGTTGAGCTTTGTAAATACTTGTCATCTCACGTTCTCCCACCTAACCTGGACGACACGGCGTCGTTGGGTGACGCGGGATCGGAAATCACCGGCAACAAGATTGGACCTGATGGACGGCCCCGTCGCAGCGGTTACTTGACCAAGAAGGGCAAGAACTTTGGTGGCTGGAAAGCCAGATACTTCGTCTTAAACGGGCCCCTTTTGAAGTACTTTGAGGTGCCTGGTGGTGCGCATCTGGGAACTATCAAGCTCCAGGGTGCACAGATTGGCAAGCAGAATCAGAACAACGAAAGCCAGTCGCCAGCGTACTCTGCAAATGGTGACGACCTGGATAACCAGTTCCGCCACGCTTTCCTGATCTTGGAGCCCAAGAAGAAGGACACGAGCAGCCATTTCAGACATGTCCTTTGCGCAGAAAGTGACAAGGAGCGAGACCTGTGGGTCGAGGCTCTTCTCCAGTGGGTTGATTATCGCGACCCTGAGGACCTTGAGCCACCATTGTCATCGAGAAGTGGTCATCACCATGATCGCCAAACACCAGGCCATGACCAGCGTACTGAACATCGTACTGACCACCGCCTCGAACCTCCCAATTCTGCTAAAGTCCGAAAGGTACCTAGGAAATCTTATCACCACCCATCGGATTCCGATACTTTAGTTGGCGTTCGATACGACTCTACTCAGTTGGGAGATGCACCTCAGCAAACTGGCCCTGCGCGGCCCAAGACATCCGGTGGTCTGCCCGAAACCCCGCATGCTCATGGATTTGACAACTTCTCTTCATCACAGAGCAAGCTTATTTCAGGCCCTAGGGACCCTCAGCCCATATCTGACTTGGGCGCTTGGGGGAACAAGCCGAACCTGCCGACAGCTGACGAGAAGAAGCAGAGAAAACGAAGTTTCTTTGGATTTGGGCCCAAGGCTCGGTCTTCATCTGAAGGTCAAGATTCTTTATTTGGCGGCAGTGATGCAAATGCGACACCACCTCAGAACTCTTACCAAGGCCCCGTGCGACAAGCTTTCGGTGCACCCCTGGGAGAAGCCGTTCGATTCTGTTCCCCTACGGATGTAAACGTGCCCCTTCCAGCTGTCGTATACCGATGCATTCAGTATCTGGACTCCAAGAACGCTATCCTTGAAGAAGGAATCTTCCGTTTGAGTGGCTCTAACATTGTCATCAAGCAGCTCAAAGAGCGATTCAACACCGAAGGGGACATCAATCTGATCACCGATCGCCAATATTACGACATCCATGCCGTCGCTTCGCTGCTGAAACTCTATCTACGAGAACTGCCAACTACGATATTGACTAGAGATCTGCATATGGAGTTCTTGACAACAATGGAAATCACAGACCACGCGGAAAAGATGTCTGCATTGGGTGAACTGGTTCATCGACTTCCCCAGGCCAATGCGACGCTGCTCAAATACCTGATTGGCTTCTTGATCAAGATCATCAATAACGCAGACATCAATAAGATGACCGTCCGCAACGTTGGCATTGTCTTTTCACCAACCCTCAACATCCCGGCGCCCGTTTTCGCAATGTTCCTACAAAACTACGAGGGCATTTTTGGTATTGATCCTGAGGTTTATGAGCTCCCGTCGCCCGTCTCAGAATCAGAAATCCACCAGCGATTTGAGGCGCCACCACGATTTGACGCCCCTGCCCGTCCGTCTACCGCTGGCAGTATATCATCCCCTCATGGTCAGATGCGACGAGATGCACAACGATCGACCCCTACCCCTCCTCTTCTCAGTCACAACGCTCAAATGCGGACTTCGCCCCCTTCGAGCGCATCCAGACTCGGTTACGACCCATCAAACAGTGCTTACGATAGTGGCTACAGGCCACCTTCGGCCAACGACAGGCGTATGTTGCAACCCTCATACGAAGACCTGGGCAGTGCTTCTGCATCATATGATCAAAACACGATGTCAACTAGCAGACGTCGTGAGAGTTCTATTTTCATGGGTGGCATGATGGGCCCCCAGCACCAGGGATCAAAGAGCCGTTTGAGAGAGGAAACACGTTTCTAAACTGTATATGTGCTTGGCCTTTTGCCTGTTTTGTTATTGCCACATACCCACTCGTTTCGACATGCGATGATACCATACCAAACGTTACCACATTATTTTATGACGATTTATACTTTAATACCTTGCATATCGGAGTTACTTAATGGTTCTTTACGGCGGATTTACTCTTTTCTTGATTTACCAGCATCACCACAAACGTGGACTCTTGGGTTCGAAAGGGTTAAAGACAACTGCCAGGTGGAAATGAATCGAGACTGGGCTAGTCTGTATGGGAGACGGTTTGAATAAACTTGAAGGATTGCAAGTGGAATGAGTAGCGTCGATGTGGGCTCCAACATGGTGCTTTTTTCTACTTAGCATGGCGTTATGGATAGGTCATTTCTATATAACATATTTTGAATGCAATCATCTCCAGAGCTTTAGTTTGTGTCAGTCATCAGTGCGTTTCAATAGTCCATGACCAGGTGCCTAGATGTCACTGGGTGAGGTATGGTGGTTTGTACGAGATACGGAGATGCGGATGTCATGCCCCGATGCATTGCTGACTAATCTCCCTCCAGCCTCCGGAAGTGTCGGGGTCGGCGACAAACATCGCCGTCCTCCACCATCGCATCGTCAAAAAGACGGGCATATTGAAGCAACAAGCTCCGATGGAGCTCGATCCTCGTCTTGGCGCGACTGGCGATAGAGCCTCATCACTAACAAATTTTGGGCCAGACGGAACGTCAAGACCGTCGCCGAGTCATCATGTCTCATCTGGTGGTGGTTCGCTGATACCCTTCTCTCATGCCCACGACGCGCATGATGACCACAATAGCGCCGATAACACCCCCAGCGCATCAGTTGAAAATCGAGAGTCACCACAGCATCAACATTCACAGCTTCAAGACGAACATGATGGAGATGTGAATGACCCCAAGCGACCGCGGGCGTGTGAAGCGTGTCGCGGTTTGAAAGTGCGCTGCGAACCTGATCCTAACGATGAGGGACCATGCAAGAGATGCCGGAAGGCCGGAAGGAGCTGTGTCGTGACAATGCCGACGCGCAAACGCCAAAAGAAGACGGACAGCAGAGTCGCCGAACTAGAAAAGAAGATAGACGCCTTGACAGCGAGTCTACAGGCTAGAGCAACACCTGTAGGTGGTCAGACGTATGCGCAAGGCCCAGGCATAGCTCACAGTATTGCGGACTCATCGAGAAATGTCACACCTAAACCACCTAATGATTCCAGCACACCTGCAGCTTCGTTCAACAATATTTGGAGACCACCCGCATGGGGATCATTTGCGTCGGCCCAACCTCTTATGCAGCAGACATCTACAGCTGAGCATAACTCAGAACGCGCATCCCCAGCTCGGTCGAGTGTAGCTATGGCTCCTACGCCAGCAACTGGACAGAAGAGGAAATTCTCCGATGGCCGCGAAGCTTCAGTCGAGCAGCCTCGTGCTGAAGAGACTCCGGCTGAGGCCCTGGCGGCATATCTAACAAGGGCAAAGGGTGGTGATATCGTCGAGCGTGGCATCATCACCATGGATAAAGCCACTGAACTATTTGCTCGCTATAACGATCACATGATCCCCCATCTCCCGGCTGTCGTCTTCCAGCCTGGCTTTACAGCATCTGAACTTCGAAAAACAAAGCCAATACTTTTCTTAGCTGTCATGGCAGTTGCGTCCGCAGAGTCCCCCGTCCTTCAGAGGACTCTCCAAAAGGAAATGATGCTTACCTTTGCCGAGAAGGTGATACTTTCTGGTGAGAAGAGTCTTGAGCTGGTGCAAGCGATCAATGTCGGCGTGATTTGGTATTGGCCTCCGGAACACTTTGAAGAGCTCAAGTTCTATCAGCTCGTGCACATGTCAGCTGTCATGGCAATTGATATTGGACTCGGTCAGAAATTCAAACAGCGCCGTGGATTAGTCATGCCAGATACTTGGCGTCCTACACCAGGCACCTCGATCGCTGGACCTATGCCTCAAAGCCGCCGTTGGACGCCTCCAGACTCGCTGAGTCTGGAGAGTCGGCGCACATGGCTGACGTGCTATTTTCTAGCAGCTAACACCTCTATGGCCTTGCACCGACCCAACCTCATACGATGGACCCCTTTCATGGACGAGAGTCTTCAGCTCCTGCAATCGTCACCGGATGCTGCGCCCACTGATGCTTATTTCTGTCATCTCGTTTGGACACATCATCTGTCTGAAGAAGTTGGTGTGCAATTTTCCCTTGATGATCCAACCACAGATATCAGTATGAACGACCCACGGACACAATATATTCTCAGAGGACTCGAACAGGAATTGAAACGATATAAAGAAAAGGTCCCTCCGGACTTGTTGCAGCGTAAGCAAATAAGACCCCAAACTACCGTTCCTATCCGTTAACTATTAGCAGCAACACTCCTGATAAGCTTTGGCGTACTCAACTTATATATGCATGAAGTGGCATTGCAATCCCGAGCCGAGAGTTTACGGCCGCCGTTCTCAACAGCTAATCTGCAAAACGGGCTCGTCAGTGGGGACAAGCTGTCTGCTGCGTACATCAGTTCAGTGTCAACATGCCTGGCCTCTATAAAGGACATGCTAAATACCTTTCTGGCCATGGATGTTTTTAGCGTGCGATGCCTGCCTGTATTCAACTTTGTGCGTGTTGCGTACGCTGTTGTCATGCTCATCAAGCTCTATTTTACGGCATCGGCGACAGGCTCAGATCTTGGCCGAGTGATTGACAAAGAAGACATGCAAGTCGGCAAGTATCTCGACGGCCTTCTCGACAAGTTTCGTGCAACTGCGGCAGATGACCGCTGCCGACCAGCTGCCAAATTCCTTGTCGTTCTTGTCATGCTTCGCAGTTGGTTCTACAAACAAGCAAAGTCCGAGGCCAAGGACTCTCAGCCAGCTCCGCCATCATCTTCAGTCAGACAGTCTCCTTCACAGCAGCAGCAGTCAGCCCCTGCCAACAACTCATCAACACAACCTTCCGACCGCACCTCTACGGCCAACACACCTCTCCAACTTCTCTCCGAAGTCGCTACCGGCGCTGGTTCTCGTAATCGTAACTCCCCAGCCAACCGGCCGTCAATAGCAGGATGGGGCCCGAGTATTCCACAGGCTCCACAGCCCTTCTTCCATGATACCCCTGACAACGCATCAAGCTCTAGCGCTCCCATGCCATACTATAACGAGCCATTTTCAGCAGATCTGGCCGCGGCTATGGCGCCCGTGATGCCGTCACTTCCTTCTGCAGCTGATGGCACGGGCGGCAATAACAACGGGGACATGTTTGATTTCCCAAACCTCATTCCAGGTTGGGACTTGGAAGGTATGGGTATGGGAGTAGGGTCGCAGGGGATGTGGGAAGATGGAATGCGCATCTTCCTGGAGGAGCCATGGTTCAACACCATGTTTCAAGGCAATCCTGCGGCTGCTAATAATAACATGAGCTTTTAGTCGCCTGTCGCTGTTCCACGATTAATCACGGAGTTTTTGGTCACATTTTATAACGCATATTCTCAAGGAATCGGAAAAATTGGCCGCTAGAAGGATAAGAGACGCAATTAGCAGGCCAGTTTATGCCACTTAGACTATACTCTTTAGGCTGTTTATTTTTGTATCCTAAGACTTGAGAGGTCAAATTTTCTGTTGGCTGCTAGATTCTAAATCCGCTGTTGTATATCATTGTCGTCTCAGCTGTTCTCGACACAATGCTTCTAGGCCCTCATACAGTAGCATCTACTTCAGAATATACTCTCCAACAAAAGCAGTAATATAATCCCTCTTTCCCAAAGGAACGCCCTCCTTTCTCAGAATGGCATAAGCCATTGACAAGTGAAAGTTGATGTTGGGAACAGCCGCTCCCATAGCAAACGCCTTGCCCGTCAAATCCATCGTACCAGCAGACGGCAAAGCTGTGGGCGCAACCTCCTCTCCGTGACGGTTGACGACATCCTTGTCAGCCTTTTCGAGCAGCTCCTGAGCTTTGGCGATGCGCGAGTGCATGTCGTCGAACGTAACGACCTCATCCTCAAACTCGACCGACTCTCGGCCAGACAATCTGGCTACTAGCTTCTCTGCGAAGCGGGTTGCTGCGTGTACCTGGAAGCTCAGAGGGTTCATGTCTTCGTAGAGACGTGCTTCAGGGAAGCTGGCGGCGTTGGGATGCTTCTGGGCTTCCTTGAGAATGTGGGATAGCGAGCCTAGGGCCAGCTTGGCCTCGATGATAGTTGCATCGTAGAGTGAGAAGGACATTTTGAAATAAAGTAAGGGTGAGAGTGGTTAAAAACCTAGAGTGTATTAAGTGAGTGGTTAACGGTGAGTCTTGTTGTACGATATAGAAGTATAAATATGATTAACACCACCCATACATCACTTCGACTTAGCGCATGGCCCACTATTAGTCTGAATGAAGTCATGCAGGTCAGATTCCATCGCGTTCTCTGTTAAAAGCCTCACTTGCATCTTGATACTGGGACCCCTCTCACCAAGCTCATCCTTCAGTACTAAAGGGATGCCTTGTCTCTATTAAAACACCTCAGGTATGCGTGATAGCATGACATCATACTGGTTAATTGTTAAGTGAGAGGCCGATTAGAGCTAGCCAGGCTGAATGTTGTCAATTCAAGTGTCAAATGTCACGAAGAAAGAGTTCAAGAAGCAGAGCCCAGTGGATATTCGACGTGACTAGACATGGGTTAACGACAATCACCTTCCCAAATCAAAGCGATGTCAACACAGCCTAGGAACGGAACTTTTGTACTACAGACAGATATATTCTCGGTAAACTAGAGCTATAGAGATCCCTGCGCTCATGTTTTCCGAAGTCTGCCTGTTGTTTTGGGCTATTGCCGAAACGAAACACAAAACCAGCCTGTTTTGTCGAAGTCGAGTCCAAGTAGCTGAAGGGTTGAGGCCTGAGCTTAGGACTGCCATATAGCATGGCACGTTCTGACTGTCACAGTAGCATCTCGTGGCCTAACTACCTAGGTAGCCAGTAGCTGGGAAGAAAGTTGAGTTAATACCGTCGAACCTGAACATTTTCAGCCTCTACGGCATGGAGGTTCAGAGACTCATGAAGAGAAAACGGAATGAATTCCCATAATTTCCCCTTTATTTGTTCCCACGTCAAATGTTTGCGGTCAAATACAATTTGCGCGTCTTCATCTTTATCGGAAAAGGCGACGTCGGAGGACGCCAGATAGGGTTCCATGACGAAGAGGAGGTTCTTCATCTTTGGAAACAAATGTCGTGGTTCCCGAAACAAGTTGTGAAGCAGACATGTCATGTCCGCGCTGTTGTTCACATAGTTCACCGCAACGTTCTCGAAAAATGCGATGTGTTTGCTGTATCCGCAGATTTGCTCATCGTCGACTAATTCGCGGTCCCAATAAACGGTATCGCGCGAAGGCGAAATCCGACGATTCTTCTAAAATCCATCGGAATCTCCAAGAATGTCCGTTGTGTCCTTGTAGTATAGGAGGCGAGAGTGATGGCATGCTTGAGAGGAGGCCAGGGGCTTGGGGGAATACGTGACTGGTATCGCGTCGTTGTTATCGTCCGTACTGTCCAACCAAAAGGTTCTCGGTACCTGGAAGGACAGTTTCCAGATTCTCTCTTGTACGTCGAGAGGGAGCTTTCTGAATTTGTGAAAGGTGGTCGCAGGGCAAGGCGGTGCTTCTGTGTCAACCTCAACTTCGATATTCACGATCTGGCGGCCTGTTCGGTTTGATTAGCAGATGGGTAGACAAAGAGAAAGACAGTCGAACCCACCATTTTTCTGAGTGTAACTGAGGTTAGCCTTTGCGATCGGGATACGTATATCGAGATTTTCAGAGGAGATGATGAGTTTGGAGGCCAGCGAGGACTCTGGTGGTTTGAGCGATAACTCCATGGCAGCTCATTTGGGATGCAGTAAAGAAAGCTGCGATGTAGGAGGGAGAGATGTAGGAGGGAGAGATGTAGGAGGGAGAGATGTAGGAGGGAGAGATGTAGGAGGGAGAGATGTAGGAGGGAGAGATGTAGGAGGGAGAGATGTAGGAGGGAGGGA
>QRAA01000166.1:0-88119 GCA_003670145.1 Fusarium subtropicale
CCCTCTTCCCTCCCCCTTCAGCCCTTCACCGTCTTGTCTTTTTTTTTAGGTTTGCAAAACTCCAGGCCTAGCTTGTCCACCTCATTGATAAGGACACATTGAGAAACATGGCGGAACACCTCGTCTTCCACCCGCAGCTCACAAAGGCCGATGCCCTGATCCTCGAAGGCTTGCGCCAAGACATCAACGAGTACAAGCAGCCCAAGGTCAATGCAGACATCTCAACTCAAGATGGCCAAACCCCAGCCCTACGCCAAAGAGCAGCCAATGGCGAACCTTCCAAAGGTGCGTACAGAGCACTGTCTCATCTCATGTGCGACATCAAAATATAGTGTATCATTAATTAACAATTAATAGCCCGCGATGAGGATTTGTTACGCCATCTTCAATCCATGAACGACCCCAAGGATGCCCACTTTGAGGAAAGCATAACCAGCACTTGGGACTTTGATCAGATCAAATTGCCGCTTTTCCTCGAGAAGATGGTCCTGCGACCCTATGTGCGCATTGCGAAATCTATTGTTCGCGTCGACACAGATGTCATTATGCTCACGCATCTTCTCCTCTACTTCTCTACATCCGTGCCCAGCGCCATCCAGCTCTTTCGTAATTTCTCATGGATCCATGGAATTCTTCACTTCATCATGCAGTTCACATACATGGGTTCTTACACTCTGTTGATGCATCAACACATCCACATGCGAGGTGTTCTCAACAAGCGTTTCGCTTTGTTCGATAGCTTGTTCCCTTACATCACCGATCCGCTCATGGGTCATACCTGGAACTCTTACTTTTACCACCACGTCAAGCATCACCACGTCGAAGGCAACGGACCCAACGATCTTTCGTCAACCATCCGATACCAGCGAGACAGTATTCTTCACTTGCTTCACTACATCGGCAAGTTCCTCTTCTTTGTCTGGCTTGAGCTTCCGCTTTACTTTCTCCGAAATGGAAAGACCATGACTGGAATGAAGGCTGCCTTCTGGGAGCTTTCCAACTATGCTTTCCTCACCACCATGTTTTGCCTCAACCGAAATGCTACAATCTGTGTGTTCCTCATGCCATTGGGTCTTATGAGACTGGGTATGATGATGGGTAACTGGGGCCAGCACGCCTTTGTGGATGAGCATGAGCCCGACTCGGATTACCGTTCAAGTATTACGGTGATTGATGTTATGGTACGTTTTAAGTCTCTGACTGATCTCACACAAGGACCCTTGCTGACTATTCACACAGAGCAACCGCCAATGCTACAACGACGGCTACCACACTTCTCACCACCTCAACCCTCGCCGCCACTGGCGCGATCACCCCGTGCACTTCCAAAAGTCAAAGCACACCTATGCCGAGGAGCACGCTCTGGTCTTCCACGATATCGATTACTTCATGATCACTGTTAGACTGATGATGAAGGATTACAAGACCCTTGCCAAGTGTCTGGTGCCCATTGGTGAACAGATCGGGCTGACCATGGATGAGCGAGCTGCCATGTTGAAGCGAACCACGCGACGCTTCACCGAGGAGGAGATCCAGAAGAAGTTCAAGAGGCAGTAGATAGACAGGGGATTATAGAGATAGTAAAAGGTGGCTGCACATTTTGGAGCGAGCTGAGAGATGGTCGTTTAAGTAGAAAAAGCATTCTAGGAGTTGCGTTAATTTCTGTTTCTTTCTGGAATTGGCAGCTATTATCTCATTTAATAAACACATGATAACGATAACGTTCCCACGATGGCCGATGCAGAAATGAATCCTCGGGATGGGAAAGTCGCTAGGGCAGTCTATGTTGGGACATCAGGGCTTCGCCAAGATGAAGCATTTGATCCATTCACGTTTTCGGCGGTCTTTAAGAACATCGATTTTGTCTCTTGCCAATTTTGACTTGAAAACCCGGCCCATCAATTGAAACAGTTACTTTATTCCTAGAAGATACTCTCTTATCACTTTATTTGGGAGTGCTCAATTGCTCGAATGTGTTCAGCTTACACATGCTCCGGACTTTGGAAAATAGAAATTGTCCGAAGCTCTGAACATGGACTTAGCAGAACCATCTTATGCTTCAAGCTATTATTACCAATCGCAGATTGGTAATCATGGAAAAGTCACTAGCTCTCTAGTCTTACAACTAGATCATTTGTTTCAGGCTTCTGAGGTTTCCCATATCGTAGCCACGGACATAAGCTTGAACTGCTCTGGCACAACGGAGAAATGTTCCAGGGACAGCAGACAGACTGGCTTTGGAATGGACATACCGGATTTAAAAGTGCATTCAATAGCTTGAATACTGGTAATCTTGTTCACGACGGTCGATCCGCAGTAAGAGGATCGCGACAACCTGTGGAAATACTATGTATAAGATGTCGCTTGTCTTCTGATGACATGTTGGATGGTAACTCATGACTACATTCAAAGTGACTTGCTTATCACAATGCATCTGAAATCTCTTCTTCTTCTCACAGCACTGCCATTGCTACTAGAAGCAAGCCCAACGACCAAGGGCGAAGACACCACCGCACTTGCGATCAACACAAGCTCTGGAATCTTTACACCATACTTTGACAAACATCAACCAAATGTCGCATCCTTCCTCGACATTCCCTACGCAGAGACACCCGTTGGGAATCTCAGATTTGCACCACCAGTAGCGAAGAAGAGTACTGGAGATGGGATTGTCCACGCGACGAAACTCCCAGCAGGGTGTATTCAATATTTGCCTCCTTTACTCCGGGGAACCATCGGCGATGGACCTATCACAGCCGGCACTTTTCAACGCGGAGACTACGCAAATACGACTGAGGATTGTCTCAAAATCTCGCTCTTTGTTCCAGAGAAATCTATTCGGATCAAGGAAGTTGCAAAATCCAAGGCTCTACCTGTCATCGTCTGGATCCACGGAGGAGGCTATTCTGTTGGTGGCACCAACGTTCCATACCAACTTGCACAGAACTGGGTACAGCGTACACAAAAGCATATAGTCGTGCAGGTACAATATCGCCTCAATCTTCTAGGCTTCCCCAATGCTGAGGGTCTGGCACGTGAAGACAACAATCTCAACCTTGGCCTGCTTGATCAGCGTCTCGCTGTCGAATGGGTCCGCAATAACATCGCTCGCTTCGGAGGCGACCCTGACCGTATCACTCTTTGGGGCGAAAGCGCTGGAGGTTACGCGGTTGACGGATACCTTTTTGCTTGGGCCCAAGATCCCATCATCAAAGGGGTCATTGCAGACTCCGGCAACGCGTTGGCTCTCGAAGGAGTGGTCGGTGATGCGAAGAACCACAGCACCTTTTCTATTGCTGCAAAGTCTATGGGCTGTGGTGGATTGCTCCCGGAAGATGAGCTGGAGTGCATGCGACAAGTGCCTGAGCACAATTTGAAGGAGTATCTCCAAGCAGAGGTTGGTCAAGGAGGAGCCGCCGATGACGGATTGACCGTCTCTGTAATCGCTGACAACATCACTGTCTTTTCCAACTATACTGAGAGAATTCACGGTAACTCAGCCGAGTACCCAACTCATATTCCTATCCTGATTGGAACCAACACCAATGAGGGAGCTGCTGTTGTTCCGTACAAATTCCCGGGTTTCGAAACTGCGACTGTACTACCAGACCAGCTTCAGCCGCTTGCTGATGGATTCAGACTCAACCTGCAATGCACTACCCTCAAAGAAATGCGTCTCAGGGCTGAGGCAGGTGCTACGTCATATCAATATCTCTACGCGGGAAATTTCACCAACATCTCGCCTTTGCCATGGCTGGGTGCATATCACACGGCAGAATTGCCTTTGGTCTTTGGTACATACGGGACAGAAGGGCCATCTACCAAATTTGAGCGCTTGGTGAGCGAAAGAATGCAGAATGTTTATCTCGAATTTGCTAGTGATCCTAAGAATGGATTAAATAAGTCTGGATGGCCGAAAGCAGAGTCACAGCTGAAGGGATTGAAGCTTGTCAAGTTGGCTGCAGACAATAAGATTGAGCAAGTTGTTAGCGCGAAGAAGTTGGTGGACGAGTGCGTTCGGAATGGATTTGCTGTATAGGAGCGTATGGGGATATAACACATTGTTATTTCACACATATAACTAGGCAGGAAATTCGCTCACATATCCGTATCAAATTGTAACCTGGTCCGGGGATTCTGCAAGGTTATTGTCATCGCCGTCTTAACTGCCGCTTCCAGATCTGCACACTCTTATCGCCCACGAGGACCGGCGATCACTGTCGGTGTATTCGTGTCGCTTAGCAGTCGCCAAGGCTGGCTAAGAATCATCCCATCAAGCATTGTAACCGAAAAAGGCAAGTTGATTTATGCATACAACGGTTACATAGACTCAGATTCGGTCGCTTGAAGATGCAAAGACCTCGTGGCAAGGATGAACGATTGGGATGGACGGACTTTATGCAGAGACGGCGTCACACCCAATCGGAGGCATTATTTTTAAGTCTAAATGCTTACCCTATAAGGAAAGACTCCGTGATGTTTTAGGAATGTGTCTATGTGCCGACAGATGAAACATCTAAACGGTTGATGTTTGGCATGATAGGCGGAAATAATGTTGTTTCTATATGAGCTGCATGATATAGATTAATTGGACGATGAGTATATGAACATCACATTGCCGGCTCTAAAGTGAAGCTTGAACGCAGCAGATTCCACACATCTTCGAGTACTGTTCATCTACCGAACCAGCTAGCCATAATGCGTTTCTCTACCGTTTTCACTGCCTTGGTGGCCTGCGTTTCTACCACAGACGCTGCCATCACCTGGACACTGGAGAAAGCTGCCAACCCATCCGCCGATCAGCGCGACGCCTATGGCCGCATTGAAAATGCCATGCGACTCGCCGCAGACCGCTACAACCGCCTCGGAAGCGCGACCAAGAATATTCGCGTCTCATACAACACAGGCGTTCCCACAGCCGACGCCAACTACAACGGTAGCCTTCGCTTCGGCGCCAACCGATCTTACATGAACGAGCGCACTGCTCTACACGAGATTTCGCACACCGTCGGCATTGGCCAGACTGCCGCCTTTGACCGCAAGTGCGCGGCGAACGATTGGGCCACTGCGACACGACTCTTGAGGTCTTGGGATGGTAATGCGGCGGTCATCAACTGTGGTGGTGGCCACATCTGGCCCTATGGACTCAACTATGACAATGAGTGGAGCGAGACAAACGCCAATCGACATGTTCAGCTTGTCAATGCTATGATCCGTGATGGAATGTAAGGATTACGGGAGAATGAGGCACGAGTATGCGTTGGGTTTCTATGCAAATATTTGACGACAAGTACATAACGATGAATTATAAATGCTATCTGATATTGTATCACTACTCTCTTACTGGTCATTGCAATGAAGTCGCTATATGAAGCAGCTGTCTATTGTTAGTGGCTTATACAATAGATATGTAAGTTGTCACTAGATCTGTAGACGCACATTAATTCATTATATCTGGATAGCAAAGGTCAACGCCGTATCAGGCTGCAGTATAGCAATACCCTATAGACTGACGATGCTACTGACGATGTCACTGACTCGACCAAGACTACTCAGTATTATCACGTCATTCGGCCAAAGGGAGCAATGCCGATCTTATAGGTTATCATTAACTTAATATCGAGGTTGTTCCTTGCAGACGAATGAGGCGTTCACGCGCTTGCAAGATTACATGTGAGCAAACGATAATCTCGATACAATTCCTGGACCTGGTGATGAGAAATCAAATTTTCGTTCTCTCCGCGGCGGAGGCCATATTCTGTCAGCGAGCTCGTATCGACAATTCAGGTCCATCATGTCGTATTGTTTCCTCTGAGAGGTGAGGAAAGAACTGGAGCCTGTACTTCGCTAAGCCCAGGTCTGAAATTGGCTCCATGATATGTTTGCAGACAGGGGAGACCTGTACGATATTTGCGAATGGGAAATGCAGGAGTCTTGTAGGGAGATCGCTTCTGCAACCTTGGATATCTTGACCATTTCTGTAGTCTGTACCTGACGATCTTTGTCGCCTCTGACGTCTATTGACAGCGGTCTTGATCGTGATGGGCGCTGAAATGTGCCCTCTGAAAGACGGTGTCACCGTGTAGACAGGATGTTAGTGGGGCATGGTTGCATCAATGTTACTCGAATCCCTCCTATCCCGCTTATTGACTTTTGGCCCTTATCGTTGGGTCAGCAATCAGCATGAAGAGTCTGATTGCCGAAGATCCGGTAGTACACATTAGTATTAATGAGAGTCTGATCTCACCGTGAGTTAGTAGAGTCATTCAGACTTGGCCAAGAGGATATAGAAGAAAAAACAGAGTAGAATGTCTGAGCAAAACGAGGTCATTCACAGTCCCCTGACTCAACTAGCCCGGCAATCCGGTTCCTAACCAATCGTGCTCTAGAGTGGCATGGGCTTTGGCACCTAAAATCCTCCGCACTGACCTAAAGACTTCCTAAGTTGGCGGATCCCTGGTGGATTTGACTGAATTGGTTTAATTGTGATCGACTTCCGGCAGTTAAGGCGCGTTTCATTTGTTCAATGTTTCCATCCGACGAATTGTTTTACCCACAAAACCCTTTTCTCTTTGAAGTTTGGGGATGACTTCATCGTATTAGCGTGTGAAGATCCAATTCTCGGTTATTGCGCATAATCATAACCGTAGACCTCCTATCAAGGGTGGATTGGAGTGGTATCCGTATAGCAGACAGATTCACAATATATATAAGGCTGCATCTTTGTCTCACTTTATTCGATACTCACTCACTCATCCTCGCTTTAATCCAGTCACTCTTTAATCTAATACACAACTCACCAAGTCACTCTTTTAACTTGCTTAATTTTCAAAAACACCTTCAACATGAAGTTCAGCATCTTCTCCGTCATTGCTCTGGCCTCTTCGGCCATGGCTGCTCCCGCTGTCCAGGTCAAGGCCAAGGCCGCCGGTGTCGCTGCCGATGTCCACGCCCGACAGGTTCCCGCCGTTTCTTACCCTGCCGTTCCCGAGGTTGTCACCTCCACCGTCAGCAAGACCGTTATCAAGAAGATCACCTCCACCAAGGTCACCAACACCGGAGGCGTTGTCAAGGTTCTGACCGTTGCCGTCGACGAGGTCACCGTCCAGGTCAGCACTATCAGTAAGTTTCCCATCTTGATGATTCATGGATCTAGACAACTAACACATATTTGCAGAGGAGACCATCTCCAAGGTCAAGACCGGCGCTCTCGGCAAGGCCGCTGCCATCACCCACATCCACCAGAACGTTGCCATCATCAACCAGCTCCTCACCACCGTCGTTGACCAGCTCAAGGACGTTGTCAAGGTCGAGATTGCTCTCCCTGACGTCAAGATCATTGTTGGCCTTGTCATCAAGCTTGTCCACGAGCTCGTTGAGGTCGCCAAGGACATCCTGAACACCCTCGGCCTCGACAACATCCTCGGCGCTGTCCTTAACCTCGTCTTCCGTCTCCTCGGTACTCTCATCAACCTCGTTGCCAACCTCATCGGCGACATCATCCCCGGTGTTCTTGAGATCCTTACTGCCGTTCTCGACACCCTCTCCGGCACTGCCCTCGGCCCCATTGTCCAGCCCGTCACCGTTGTTGTTGGTGGTCTCACCAGCTACCTCAGCCAGGGTACCCAGGGTACCGTTGGTGCTTAAGCGACCCAATTGAAACGACTTAGATATACCCCTTCAGGACCTGGCATCGCGTTCAGACATTAGAGAAGTTTAGTGATAATTATTTAATTTGATGGTGCACCATTAGCTGCTATCAATTGCAAACCAAGTTCTGTTCCAATCCATGCTGTGCTTGCCTCATATCATCGTGATAAATGTCCTTCATAATAACCTCACTTGCATTCCACCTTGTAGCTGCCAAAGTGGCTCGATGTCCCACGGCATTGCCCATCCTTAATGTCCTTCTTCCCACGCTTGCAGTTTTTGTCTGAGTAGAGAACCACTGTGAAGAGTCAGCGCCAGCCTCATCATGATAGCAGGATAGTATTGTACTACTCACATTTACAGTTATAATCGTGTTCGTACTGCTTGACAGACTTGACCTCGTCGGAGAACTTGCTACACTTGCCGTCGTCACTACCATGGAGAGTCACTTCTCCGAGGTTGTGGTCGTTGTTCTCGGCACCGCAGTCACTATCGCCCCAAATGCGAGCAGAAATGACATTGGCGTTGGGCGGAGGCTTTGAGTGGGGATCGGCAGCGACACCCATGGCCAGGGCTGTAAGAGTGGTGAAAGCAACAGCGAAATGCATTTTCGTGATGGTGATTCTTTAAGTGAAGAATGAGTTCTGTACTGTGTTATAGTTGGAAGGCTGGGATTGTTGGTGAATAGTGATGGATAACCAGAGCACCATGATGGACTATATATGCAATTATTTCTGTCTCACTCTTTGGACTACTCCAGTAACATGATGCATGAAGCCATACCCACTACGTCACTTTTGGGGCTGTATACAGTTTGGGTCTTTTTTGGAAAGCCCCAAAACAAAGCAGATCAACTCAGATCGCTGGACGATACGAGCTCTATCGTCAGCACTAGCGTCATGTTGCTTTGCAGCTCGTATCTTTTCACGATGTATCATAGACGTAACCCAACCATAAAATGGTATCTTATACTCGGATCTTCCCTAATTGAGGAAGTAGAGAATGCTGTGTCTTGGATATCATACGAGTAATGGCATCGGTGAGGACAACATGGCGCTGCAACGTAGCTTTACTTGATCACTGTTATTCGTTTCGGGTAATGATATCATGCCAGACTCGTATAAAGAGACGCCATGCTCTGATCGTGTAAGGAATATGCCCTTTTGGAATATCCTGTGGAAGCTGAGTTGTCGCATACACATCCATTTCTCGCTGTGACGTGGCCGGACGTGCCGGACCAAAGCGGCAGCCTCACCAGCTAAATTTAGCATGGCATGAATATTCGGCCACATGACATTTTATTATCAACCATCTTCCTTGCCGATGACCCGAATTCATAAGCAAACATTTGACGCGTAGGCGACAAGGTCCACAGCCAGATGGGAAAAGTGACTGCCGGAGGTTTTATTTCCACAACCAGGTCTTCTCGTGGATACAGTTGATTTGCAGCGCTAACTTATAGTGCTCCCCGAACCCCACGATAGCGAGCTAGGGCCGTCCTATGAATAGCGACACAGCCTTGACCAACCAAGCTGTGCTTGAGATGCTGTCATGAACTCAATATGCCCTACAGAGTATTCTCTATTTTTGTGTTCCAATTCTAGAAGGTTCATGTCTTTACCAAGAAACTGAATCTCCGGAGTGGTCAGTTCTTGTTTAACTACTGGAAAGAGCAATGAGAACCTAGAACGTGCCTGATGTGTGCTCAGAAGCGAGGCGAAGCATGATACAGGCATGGACCAGCTACGCCTTGAGACAATGTGATATAAAAAGAAAATCGCGTGAGCAGTAGTGCTTCTTAAATTCTTACCCGATCTATCTTTGAGTGCCATGTCCCGTCAACACGTCAACACTTTTGATCCACCGTTGGAAATCGTGACCACATTGGGTCTTTCATATTTGACAGAACCGGGATCATTCTTCCGTTCCTCTTCAAGTGCCCACTCTATCGACCTATGGGTGTCGACTGTCCACAGAACCCTCATGATGATCCCGCTGTACGACATCTCGGCAGAGTGACTGACCACCCAATGGTCAACGCCCCCAACCTTTCGATGGAGTCCTAGCCCACCTTTGGCCCCGAAAGTAGTCTTCAGACCGCCGGTATGACTTTCCTTGAGACCATGAAGCATGGCCAACTTCCTCGTTTTGGGCTCCGAATCGAGGAATGCGTTGAGTGTCTTTTCCTCCGGGTCGATGCCGTGAGGAGAGTGCAAGATGGTCTCGTGTATTTCTTGGCCATCGACTTTATGTGACCAGATGATGGCGAAGACAAAGTTTAGGATACTACTTCCAGGTAGGAATATAGGTGTGAGCCATTTAGGAAATGGCTCACCTGGATGAAGGTCTGGAGTCTGCCATGATGTTGCGGAGGGATCCAAGTTGCTGATCACTCGGACTGTTGTAAAGTGGTTCCAACTTTTGATGATTTCAGCCCCCGGACCTGTTGCAATGACTGGAATATCTGAAGGAAACGACTTTAGAGTCGGCGGGTGTAGATGGTCGGAATAATAGAAGCCAAGGAGGATCGCATCCAATGGACTTGCACTTCTTTGCTGAGTAGCATTTCCCTCATCCATGGCTGGCAAGCACACAGCTGCAGCCTGTTCAATCTCGCGAATCACATTTTCTAGGCTTTCAAAGTTTGGGATCTCGGGATTCTTGACCATCTTGATGTGAACAAGCCATGGGTTAATCACATCGGCAGGGCCTTTGAGCCAAGGCTCGAAGGCAACGTGATAGAAGACCTTCCTAGTCGCGATCTGTTCTGCTTTTGGCCTTGGAAAAGACATTAGCCAGCTGTTGTCACCATTGAGAGACGTCAAGATTGGCCGAAGAGGTTTACTGATGTCCTGTAGATATCCCGCGACGGCATCGTGCTGTAGTTCTGCCATTGCGCCTTTGTTGCGATTGTCAAGGTGGGAACAATCCTAGGATAGGAAACAATATTGACCCTGTTTCGACAGTTGAGGAGTCCATGACGGCATCGATGTGACTGTCCTAGTTTAGGTATAAAGATAAACTGTTTAGCTCAACAAGGCTAGTATGTGAGGTCACAGAGTTTTAGGATCATGAAATGTCAACGCGACAGGGGTAAAACAACAACAGGAGGTTAACATAAATGGCTTTGCACTTCAACGATCTAGCACCATCTCAACTCTCTGACTAGTTGCGCCACCTCATTATCCGCTTCTGATAACATGCGTTCTTTTATTCTCGACCTGGCTGCTCGCTTCTATAGCAACTTAGGGCATCTTTTGACTTTGGCCATGTTTCCGGCAAGCTTGCTCCCGTTATTTTTTAGTAAGAACCCCTCGAGACTAGTGCTGGTTTAAGATAGTACTGTAGCGGTTGTCTGACACATGTCCTGAATCGCCGACCCGAGCTTGGGGCAGAGAAAGATTAAATCACAGCCAGACGGTATCATATAAAGTTCACCTAAAAAGCCGACAATGTAGTAGTTTTAATGGTATAAATGATCCTAATTTGTCCCCAAGGTCTTAAAAGCCAAGTTTCTCATCCCCTGAAGCGAGTTCCGAAAAACGTGTTCGGACGGCATCCGTGGAAGCGAAGCTAAAATCTTACCCACCGTCACGACCTTTAGGGGGCGTTCAAAAGTTCATCCGGGTACAGTACTTCAGACTTCTGTGTCTACTAATGACCACGATTTGTTGATCTTTGTGAAGATCACTCTAGTGTTATTCCCAGCTGTACTGAGTTAATAATCTCTCATATAGAATTTCAAGTTCTGTTGTAGCAAAAACCTCTGTGCTACCGCGGAAATGCACATTCAATACCCTTGTAACCTGAATCATTCATCAAGGAACAGGGGGTCCTGTCAACTGAACTTACTCTGCCAAGCCACGATGCAGGCTAATATTGCCTATGTGCCGTGCAGATCTCTCCCTATTGACCTCTTTGATCTTTGTTTCGACTCGTTGGCGTTTGCATATTTCACTTAACTTGATGGCGTTCGGTTGGCTAACCGAAGAACGGACCCCGAGACGGGAGGGTTTTACTTACTGATACCAAGCCGCCACAACTGAACTTACATAATAGCTTGCGACCAACCGACATGACTGCTTCTCGATGAAGAAACTGGTTGGCTTGCTATGCCTTGCCTACCGTTTCTGGCTATTCGCTATTGCCGAGGAGACAGCTGAGACCAAGTGCAAGCCGTGATGTACCTGTACGGGTATCTTTCATACCTCAGGATGTGAATCACATCCAAGATGAAGACAACCTGGTTGTGTAAAATACTGAGAATCGATCAAAGCCTGCAAAAAACCTCTCACCCATCTCCACTGAACTCGAGGGCCAACGCTCTTACCCCCACGATGCAGAGTGCAAACAACTAGAGAGCTTATCTTGAGTGTGCTTTGACTTTGTTTGTCAGACCATGATATGATTTCGCTGATCGCGTCAAACATCTGTAGATCTTCGGCTCTGAAGCGAGCAGATGATCATGTCCGTGTTGATCTGCATAGCCGCTTCAATAATCCCGGATAATCTCCCCGACCATGTCTGAACCAGTGTCGTAGACAGATTTGACCTTGGCTAGGTCGAACCATCTCCCGAAAACCATAAAATCAAGATCCAGATTCTCAAATTATAGCGTGCTATAAGTCTATTATCGGATATCTTCGTTGGAGCACATAACATCGGCTGATTTGTCTCCACGAGCATAATCGCAGATGGCATTCGCCATTGCGATAGTAAACTGGCTTGAGACTTCAGAACCACTGTCAGAAGCTAGGATGAACAGACATCGGCATCTACATCCAGTGTCTCGGTTGCGGTTTTAGATCGCCTCTGGTTAATGACTTCGGGATTAAGGGGTCTAGGGGTCCAGGGACCACCAGCCAGTCCGTGTGACACTCGCTTTGACGAAAGCTGAGACTATAACCTGTATTTACGACCAAGCGAAACACATATGACTGGTGAAGATACGTAAGAATAGACAATTCAACCGTAGGATAGCCAGTTCACTAGCCATTAGTAATAGAATCAGGATTTCAGGGGAAAACCGTCCAGTCTGTGAGCTTGTTGGAGGTCTGACGTTAAGGTTTATTAGATGCAGGTGCTAACCGATTTAGGGGCGATCCTGGAGTCAGAACATGGGGATCCAAGCGCAAGACTAGTTCAAGTCGATTGACTGACTCTCTCTCCCTCTCTATGCTGGTGTGGTGGCCAAGGACTGTTAAAAGGCAACTAATGTCCGGCTGGGGAGAAAATAACTGACAAATACGCTTATTTGAACTTTTTCTTCACTTTGGGGAGCAATGATCTAGATATTCAGCTCCACTATGGCTATTGATCCAGCTGCCACGTCGGTGCAACCTACAGGGCTTGGACTTATTCTTCTTGGCCTTTCTATCTTCTTTCTTATTCCTACATCGATTGTTGTTGCTTTGAGGTGCTTCGCTCGGCTCAAGTATCGTCTTTTCGGTGTTGATGATGGCCTGATGCTTGTGGGTTGGGTAAGATGAACATCGCTCAGCACGCCATGAGATACTGACCATCAGATCAGATGCTACATGTTGCTTTTACCTCCATAGGCATCAAGACTATCTACACTGGCTTAGGGACCAAGGATGAATACTTGAACGATTATCTGCAAGGTGTCACACGACAAGTAAGCAACTGCAATCTTACAGAAGACGCCAACTGATCTTTTATTTAGTGGCTGTGGATCGGACAGGTCGTCTACAGCTTTTCACTAATTCCCCTAAAATCCTCCATCTGCGTTACTCTTCTCCGAATCGCCGTGGCCAGAACCCATCGCACCATCGCCTGGTGCACCCTTATCTTCACGGTGGTATCGACCGGAGCAGCTACGCTTCTGCTATTCGTCGTTTGCAGTCCCTTGTCTTCGAAAATGACGCAAGCAGACATAGAGGCATGCCCGTCCAAGACAATTCTTATCGGCTACATTGTCTCTACTAGTGCGGTCATCATCGACTGGATCTGTGCCCTGCTCCCAATCTTTATGCTGTACAAGTCGAAAATGAAGAAAGCAACGAAGATTTCCGTCAGTATCATACTTGGACTGGCTGCCTTGTAAGTCGTGGTCTATGAATGATTGCGATGGATTTTTAACCTTTTTGCAGGGCTTCCCTTTGCACCATCATCCGATTCCCTTATATAAAGTACTACACTGAACCATCGAATTACCTTTGTGAGTACAAGCCCACCAGCGTTTGTAAAGATTCATCCTCATAGATTATAGATAATGTCGCAAATATTGTCATCTGGTCAACCGTCGAATCGGGGATCGGAATCGTGGCTGGCTCACTACCGTCGCTTCGCAAGCTCGTTAGCAACCGGTTTCACTTCGACACTTCGAACGGCAGCACCCCGGCCCATGGCACACCATTTTCTGGCGGAAGTCGAGCTGTTATTACTGCGAACTCGGTGCCGGCTACACGACGAAACCAAATACATAGGGGCCAGGCAGAAGGCGAGTGGGAGCAGCTTGACGATGGTTCGACCAGTAAGAGGATATATGTCCAGGTTCATCTCGAGATGCACACACTGGAGAGGCCGACGACGCCTCGATCCGATGGGTCCCGCGATGACCTTGTATACCGTACGGCCTGATGGAATTCGGTCATGCGCGGTGGATTCTGAGCCACCTCTGTTATTTGGTAAATTATATACTAATATCGAGTATTTATTCTTTCCAGACAATTGATAATGTTAAACGTGACGAAAGAGGTATCTGTCGCGCCACCTTAGTGTATAAAGCAATGAAGGGTGGCATATGGAGAAGTCTTTAGTATCCATCAATTATTTTTCATCTAGCCCAATGTTATAGACGACGTAATGCTAGTAAGCTATCTTGCTTCCCATCTGAACATGTCGAATGCGCCTGGATGTTGCACAGGTTGAGTTTTGGGGGCTGAACAGGGATCAGCAGTCAAGCCAAGAATACCACGCTGCAACGAGCCTCTCAAATTAAGCAGGAACTTTAAGTGTGGTCAGCACCTTATTGGAAGAATTTACAGTAACATTGAACAACATCAGATAGGGTTCAAGGAAATGCATATCACCAGTAAGTTCTTTAATTGGGATGATATGGTTGTAGAAGCTCATGCTGCAACTTGAGGTGTGCCACCTACCAAGATGGAGGTAAATACTCCATGACATCACTAGATTCTAATAGGAAAGCAAATCGTGCCTCGGCATCTCGACAGCTCAACAGAAAAAACAATTGGACCCAACACAGTCCAAGCTAAAGCCGAGGCCAAATGTCCGTAACGCGGGGTTGAGTCCTAAAGCAGCAAGGATGAGTAGATACCCCACATCTAGGGGTTGGTCTCTGAGGCTGGTTTACCCCGGATCTACTCTTTCCAGCTGGGGGAAGATGGAGATACGCACCAGCAGGTTGAAGCGGTAAGAATGGGGTTTAAATAGCTGCCGCAGCATCAGACTTTCTCTTCTTCACATGTTCTGCTCTTGAGGTGCGATTCTGTAACCCTGACCGCCCTCTCTTCTACGCCTCCACTTCGCTAGTCATCTCTCAGCAACATGGCTCTTCACTCACGATGGTCTCAGCCTATCCCGAAATGCTCTCTCCAGCAATGGATATTCGGCTCGAGCAGTGGACCCATGGAAGACGCCGATAAGTCCCTTCTTATCGATGCAGACCGCCCAGACACACACTTCCTCACCAAATCTCAATACCGGTTGCTGTCCAAGCAAGTTGCACTTGGCCTCATCAAGAATGGCGTTCAACCACAAACCAGAGTCCTCGTATTTTCTGCAAACAATGTCTACTTCCCAAGCGTGTTTCTCGGCATTCTTATGGCCGGTGGTATTTTCACTGGCGCGAATCCGTCCTTCACGCCCCGAGAGCTTGCCTATCAGCTTCAGAACTCAGAGGCCACGCACATGTTTGTCCATGCAGGCCAGCTTCCTACTGCTTTGAAGGCGGCTGAGGAGGTTGGACTGAAGAAGGAGAATATATTTGTTCTTGATCCTTCTGTCCTCCCACCTGTTGGGCCCAACTCAGCTCTTCCGGCTGCTCGAGATGATGGCCTTCGCTTATGGACCGAATTAATAGCGGATAACCACGAGCAAGCGAAATCTTGGCAATGGGTCGAGCCGCAAGATCCCGAGAACACAGCTTGTTGTTTAAACTACAGCAGTGGCACAACTGGAGTTCCCAAAGGTGTTGAAATTACACATTACTCGTACGTTGCAAATGGCTTAGGCGTTGTCATGATGTCAGACATGGAACCAGATCCTGAACACCGAAAGAACTCAAAGGGTTTGGCTTTTCTACCCATGTACCATGCGTACGCGCAAACTTATTACGTATCCATCTACCCCAAGGTCAGCATTCCTGCCTACATCATGCCCAGCTTCGACTTTGAGAAGATGCTACAGCACATTCAACGTTTTGGCGTCACAAGCCTGCTTTGCGTCCCTCCCATCCTGGTATATCTGTCCAAGCACCCGCTTGTCAAGAAGTACGATCTCAGTAGTGTCAACCGTGTGAGCTCTGGAGCGGCGCCACTGAGCCACGAAGTCATCCATGGCGTTGAGAAATTATGGCCGTCAGGCAATGTCACTGTCAAGCAAGGCTGGGGCATGACAGAGGTGACGTGTACCTGCATGACATGGGATCCTCGGGACAAGACAGACCCTGACAAGGTGGGAGAGTTGGCGCCGAATTGCTCGGCCAAGATCATGGAATTGGACGGAAAGACACAAATTCAGAAGCCAAACGAACGTGGTGAGCTTTGGGTCACGGGTCCAACGCTGATGAAAGGATATTGGAAGAACCCAAGTGCTACAGAATCTACTATTTCCGTTGATGAAGATGGCACAAGGTGGTTGAAGACGGGCGATATTGCGTATGTTGATTCGTTCAAACCAGGAGGCGTTTTCCATATTGTCGATCGCATCAAGGAACTCATCAAAGTCAAGGGCAACCAGGTTGCACCCGCAGAATTGGAGGCAGTACTCTTGGACCACCCAGAGGTAGCAGACGCTGCAGTCATCGGCATCCCATTCGAAGGAGACGAGGCCCCTCGTGCTTACATCGTCAAGGCTCCTGGGTCCCAACTTACCGAGAAGCAAGTGGTGGATTGGATGGAGAGCAGAGTGGCAAGGTATAAGCGCCTCAAGGGTGGTGCTTCATTCGTGGACATGATCCCAAAGAACCCAGTGAGTTTTCCCAAGAGTCGCGTCTTCGCATATGCTAATTGCTTCTTGTTTCCTAGTCCGGAAAGATCCTTCGACGAGCGTTGCGAGATAAGGCGAAGGAGGAGATGGATGCCAACAAACCACCTTCTTCACGCCTCTAGTCAGCTTATGTTATTAGCAAGCAGTTTTTTTGCGATACTCAATCAATCACATGTTTATTTTGCATTTTTGCGTTGCTTTGTTGTGACGAGTGCACAGACGCGTACATGACCCGCGACGCGATTCCACGTGATATCGGTATGGGAACACAATAACACTCGCAGTTTAACACTTGATACTAATCTGAGAATGGTAGCTCGTTGTTTGATAAAACTGGCTCCAGTTGGTATACTGGTTGACGACAGTTTCGAAAAATCTTGACCAGGGTAAATTGGTTACCAAATGTCGCGATTACCAAAAAACAACAGAGTACAAACACCAACGAGCCCCCACCCGGATACAGAGAGATAAATCTTCAAGCGTCTCTCAAGACTCTGTATGGGATTCTAGGAACCATTAATAAGGCTATATATAGTTTCCAACCTTCATTGATACACAAACTTGCTATACCTCGAATAGCTACAGGGTATCCGACACACTGTATTAGGCGAATAAGAGGCCTCAAATAGCTGAGTCAGCCATGATGCATGCTATTCTGACATCATCATCAGCTTCAATCAGGTTCGGCTCATCATCTGAAACTTGGAACTTGGAAGTGGGAAGTGGACAGAGATATATGAACGCGTTAGCTTCCTCCAAGACATGTAATCCAGGCAGATCCAAATGTTAAATAATATCATCACCATGAACATCAACATCCCAAATCTCATCAAATCCGCTGTCCCAGAGGCAGAGGGACGCAACGTGCAGATTCTCTCAGACAACAGGTCCAATTATCGAGACGGCAATTTTCTCTCGGGAGATTTTCCACGAAACCCACCAAAGCTCTACATAACCGGAGAAAATGATGATTTTGACGAAACAACCCTGAAAGAGTGGCGGGATGAGGGATTCGTCGTGGAGTATATCTCGATGGAGAGCTGCGGTGATGGGTACCTGAAGAAGATCAAGTCGCTAAGCAGGGAAAACATGGCACCTTGTGAGAAATTTGGAATCGTCGGTGAGTGAAACATTTGTTAAAAAGGTACCGGCGAGACGCTGACAGAAAACAGCCTACGACGACGCGGCAGCTGTGTGCTTGGAACATTTCCACGTTCTAGATAACAACCCGGAATTCAAGCTAGGTCTTCTTATTGCCTACTATCCAACGCGCATCCCCGACACCAATGGAAAGTTTCCCAACAGCATAAGCGCTCTTGTGCATCTCCCAGCTGGTGAAGAGGTAGGCGTTGTCAAGCAGTCTCAGATGGTAGGCATCCAGGGCAAGAAACGCGTGCGACGTACCAAGATCAGTAGCGGTCTTGGTACCGGTGGAAAACTCGATCTTGCTTATCCCAGTTATACATATGAGGCTGAACCTGGATTTGCTGAGCATGATCTTGATGAGTATGATGGGGTAGCGGCAGACTTGGCGTGGAGTCGGAGTTTGACCGCCGCCAGAAAGGTCTTTGGTATCAACCCTGACCTAGAAGTCGTTTTGGAAAATAACATACAAAGTGAGTGATACTGGTCATTCTCAAAATCGATGAAACTGACAGAAAGGCAGGCAAACTGTTCTCGAAGAATGTGAACCAAGCCATCTCAACATACACAACGCACAAGACGCCCCACGTAACATACATGCCAACCTTGACAGGCGCAACAGGTGCTGAAGAACTGAAACGATTTTACTCCGAATCATTTACCACACCTCCATCCCTGAAGATCACGTTGCTTTCGCGCACTATCGGAGTGGACCGCGTGGTGGACGAGATGCACGTCCAGTTCAAGCACACCGAGAAAGTGCCTTGGATACTTCCTGGAGTCCCGCCCACAAACAAGAAGATTGAGATACTCATGGTCAGCATAGTAGCTGTCAAGGGAGGAAGACTGTACCACGAGCATGTTTACTGGGATCAAGCGAGTGTGCTCGTTCAGGCTGAACTGCTAGATCCAAAGCTGCTACCGCAATCGGCAAAAGATTTGGGTCTCGAGAAGCTCCCTGTGGTAGGGCGTCGAGCAGCGAGAAGGGTGCGGAGGAACAGGGATTTGAGCGATGATGAAGGTGAAGCAGATAATGAGCTGATCCCCGGATGGAAGAAGAACGGGAACACTGACAGTGACGGTGTTGCTGAGCTACCATGAAGGAGCCTTGCGATATAGTATGAAAGTAATGGTCAGTCAAGCACATACGACCATACCTACCAGAAAATACGGGATCCCGTCCGCTCTCCCATAGTCAAGCTGGTAAGGGGCGGATTAGTAGTTGGGTCGGTGACGACCAGCGAATCCCCGCTGTTGTATGTTTTTTGTTCATAGGCTAATTGTATCCTCTTTTTGTTCTACTCCATAATTTAATTCGGCTTCAATCAGGCCTCTATTGGAAATGTGTGCGAAGAGTGTCGTTGACCAGTCTTCTATCAGTCATAGTCGTGGGATAGTGATTAAGCGAGTGAGTATATGATAGGTACCTAGTCTAGCGAGGGTATATAAACAAACAAAAAATACAGTAAGGCATCAAAAAGCTAACCATCCGTGTGCACTGTGTCACAGGTGACGCTAAAACCTCCCTAGTTGAGTCCCTTGGCGATGTTTGCATATCGGGAGTTGGGGTACGTGAGACAGTTGTTGGTGCTGTCCAGAGAACCAAGCTTCTTAGCGCTGGTACCGAGGAGAGAATCAGCCCCAGTCTTATCGGCGGACGCTTCCCAAAACATGCTTCCTCCGAGAGACTTGTTCTTCACATAGAGAACCTTGTTCTCGACCATACCGGGCGTGTCAAATGAGATGAGCTCCTTAGTATTGGCATCGTAGCTGTAGGAAGCTTGGGCATCGCGATCGTAAACGAGGCTGGCTCCAGGCTTGGGAAGGACCTTGTAGTCCCAAATACCGTTCTCCCAGCTGCCAGATCCCACGCCAGAATATCCTTGTCCAAGTCCGCCAGTGTTCTGGAATGCGCGACCGTAGATGGGCATGCCGAGAACCATCTTTCCAGAAGGCACACCACCACCGACATAAGCATTGACGGCTTGGTCAGTGTTGAAAGGTGTCGCGTTGGGGATCTTAGCGTTGGCATATTTGTTAGCTTGATGACCAGAGAAAGCGCTCCAAGCACCCGCATAATCGTATGCCATGAGATTGATGTGATCGAGGACGGAACCCAGCTCCTTCATCTTGAGCTTTCCATAGTTTTCCGGGCCAGCAGGTGCAGCGATAGACAACTGGAAGTGGTATCCAGAGGCGTATTGCTTGGAGTAGGTGTCTAATTCCTTGCGTACAGCCTGGAGGAGCAGAACCATGTTATTGGCATCAGTGTCGTTAGCAGGATACTCCCAGTCGACATCGATACCGTCAAAGCCCCAGTCCTTCATTAGAGCAACGGAGCTCTGGGCAAAGGTGGCTCTGGTGGCGGCGGTACTGGCAGCTGCGGGGAAGTTGGTTGACCATGTCCAACCACCAATAGAGAGCATGACTTTCAGTTTGCGGTTGGCCTTCTTGAGAAGGAAGAGTTGCTTGACGCATCCATAAGCATTGGTGCCAGGCTCTTCCCAAGCTAGAGACATGGTTAGTATTGTGGGGTGAGGGTCGGATAAAGGAACTCACAGTCACCAGTGTAGTGTTTCTCAAGGTCAGCGTATGAGTCGCCAGTGTAACTAAGAAGTATGAGTAGACGCATAGCAGCATGTGAAAGTGACCACTTACACTGTTCCGTCAGCTCTCACATTTAGGAACGCATAAAGCACGTGAGTGAGCTGAGAAGCGGGCAGGTTCATGGGCTGGTAGTTGCGGCCATAGATCCCCCTAAGTGACGTTAGCGGAAAGGGTTCGTGGACTGAGCGCAAATGCTACCCACCAGTTGACAAAGTACACTGCATTCACAGAGCCAGTTGCTTGCTCGGAAACGTCATCTTCGCCGTTGAGATCTGCAACGACAAGGTCGGGAACGTTGGAAGGGATGTCTTCACGGGCGACCATTGTGAATATGTTGACTAGTCAAGATGAAAGATATTTGTAAAAGTAGTAAGTTGAGTTTGAAGAGCTGATAATGTGTGTTGTGATTATTGTATCTGTACTTGACCTTGCCCTTCATTTTATACATAGAAAACCCAGCCAAGCAAGTATTCGTAGCTCATTAGCATGATGATAGCAAATTCATCACACTGTCGAGTCATCGGCTGTTCTCAGCAGGGTCTGTGAAGACGATACAAGTTTGGATCTGGAAAATGGTCATTGTCGTGGTCAGTATCACCGCTCAAGTGACAATCGTGGAATGCGACAAGGGAAATTAAGATCAGGTCCAAGGGTCGATAGCGTAAACAGAGAAGAGTCAAACCAGACATGCGGGCTTGCAACGTTGCAATCTTGTTTCATTTCCCACGCCGATCACAGATCGCATCCGGCTATAGAATGATAGCGCTCGGACATAATAACAGGCTAGCCCTATAGAACAACAATATCTGAGATAATAAATACCCGGTGATCCTGCCACTTGATGGATGTTGTCGCATCGACGTTCTTCTTGCACGCGAAAACAAGTCTGGTGGATGTTGGGATAGTGGAGAGTTGCATCAAGACGATTGTGTAGATAAGGTAAGGCAAATCATTTGATGACCGATAACGACGCTGCAACCCTAAAGCATGCTTTTGCGTATAGTCGGGAGTGTTGACATGATCGTTGCAGAGGAAGGTCGCATTTGAAGGGGCGTGACGGCTGCACCCGATTGCTCTGCTCGTCAGGTAGTACATGATGACTATAGGTATTTGAGTGTTTGGTGAAGATATCATTCAATCTTAGATGCAATATTGATATCTCAAAACAATAGGAGAGCTTATATGTGATAATAGTAAATATTCTGGTACACAATGAATGAGTTATTCGCCATTCCCCCTTGGCGTAGCACAACTACCGACGACTGCCAAGGAGCTATTGCGGAGAAAAAACCAAGACGATGATATCCAAAGACAGAAAGATGCTCTTGTGATCGTTTAATCACTCTTGGAGGTTCGATGCTACATAAAAGTCCATCCGAAGCTACTGTAGTGTCTTGTTTAGGAAGGTGGCTAGCCAGCGCATCATCCCATCCAACCAAGACATTTGTCCAGGTGGCGTATGTCTCACCCCGAGAGTCCGATAGACAGGAGGGTGCAGAAATAACAACTAAAAGAATCCTCTATAACGTAGCATAAATTGAGTGACTGATTTCGTCCATTATGCTTCTGACAGCCATGTTATCTGATACAATAAGGCGAGTTCACGTTTGCCAAGACACGGTTAGTATAGTTTATCAGTGACAATAAAACCACCAGACTAAACCATACCGATCGCCAGTCATTTGGTGTTCCGCTCTACCTGTGTTGACCAGACGGAAATATGTCATTTTATGCTAAAAGAGGCGAGAGCATGAGACTTAGGGTCATGGATCAGTGTGACGTTGTGTTTGATTAATTTGTCTGGTATAATGTTGAGTATGGTCATTCTCATTGCTTCTATATAAGAACAAGCTGACACGATCAACCCCATTTCGCCGACAAATCCCAAACTAGAAGCAACAGCCTGTAATACTGAATGGGTAATGGACTGATGGGATATCTTTCTTTAGGAAGTGAGACTGCACAGCAGAAATCATGCTGCCGCTATCTGGAGTCCTTGCGGATGTTTGCTACGAAAATGATGGAAGCTGCATAAGAGACATTCATACAATACAGTACCTCAGTAGTTTGAAAGCAATAAGAATAATGACCAGCATACTCATCATGTAGTTATCATCATTGGTGAAACTATGGAGCCTGACAAAAACGTTCAATTACTACTATCAACATATGGAAAAGACTATTGCAGCGGGTGAATCCAGCTGGCAAGATATGAACAACAATTATAAGTCCTTGTCGGATCGGATGAGAAGAGTGACGTCTAAACTAGAACGCGCGAAAGTCGATGACCAGCCACAGGAGCTAGAGTTCCAACGGTGACATGCGGCCAGCTAAGACCGTTAAAGTCCAAAAAGACAGTCTGCGAATACTGGATCTGGGTGTACTCAATGTTAACAGTCTTGGCAGCTGGGACATTGACGTCAACCACGAACTTGGGCACTGCATCTCTAGGGCCGGAAGAGGCTGGAGACACAGTCTTCTTCTTATCAACCTTGATGTCTACCACAGGTAGATCAATCGTGGTTCGGACCTTTGAGAGCCAGTACTGGGCCGTGACCTTGACTGAGTTTGCATTGCCACTTCTGGCCTGGACAGTAGCAGTGCTTGCGCCACCGTCAGCACCGATGAGGAAGCCAATATTGCTAGTACCACCGCCAAGGTCAGGGTTCTCCGGAATAGAGGACACAGCAAATGAGGTACTTTGAACGATTGTCTTGCCCTTGTTGGCGTTACGGAGAACAGTGTTGGGGTCAGTCAGAATATCTTGTGTGATGGTGCCGGCTTCCATAAAGGTTGACAGGTCTTGAGGAAGACGATGGGTATTGTTGTTGGTAGCAGTTTGGCTCCTGAAACCCACAGTCTGGGTACTGCCGACGATTAGAGGTGTGATGTCGACGGATGGAATATTTGGAGCACTCTGTGTTGTGACAGTAGGTTGGAAACATTGAACGTTGATAGATGTTCCATGGGGAATGGCAGCCATACGTGAGAGCGAAGCTGGAAGGACAGGCATCTCCTGGCTAGCAGGTACATGCATCCAGAGACCAGGCTCAAAATGAATGACGGGCTGCTTTTTCGGTGGTGTCACAATCTCAGTAATATCTGTGATCGTCTGAGTATATGGCACGCCGTTCAGCATCAGATCAGCCTGTGTGTCCAAACCACGGTTAGGCACATCAGTAAGCCCCTTACTGAAAGCCATGGATTCACTAGTGAGGTTGAGTTGCAAGATGTTGTCATTTGGGTCTTCGGATGGAGGTAAAATGGGAAGAGGGGTAGGAGTCTTTGTGCCGTTGGGTCTGAAGATGTTGTTGAAACCAAAACCAGCATAGGTGCCATGGAACTGTGCCAAGATACCCAGCTGTGAAAGAGCGACATCACCGCCGGTCGTCTGGACACTGGGGAAACCATTGAGCTGGACAAGATCATCATTGTCCTCTGGTTGAACGGGATCAAGAACAGTTGGGCCGAACTTGAAGTCATCACCCAGATCCATGGGGACGACGGGAGCGGTTGGGAGCATCATGATGACAGAATGTTGGTTTGTAGATTGTATTGGGAGAAGCCTCTGTCGAGAATTGAATTGCTCATGTAGGTAATGCTAGATGCCTCTTGGTATATATAATCCATATACCAATATCTCTCTTCGGGGGCTTGACTGCACATTGTGTCTTACCTCCGTTACCCAACGGCGGTAAGCCAATAAAGTGTCTGTTAATCATGCTGACAGGCCACTAATACGGCAGCTGCAGTAACACGAGTCCATTCCAACGGCAAAACGGAGAGTTCCTTAACAAAGTTCCCATCACATGTATCTCACCGTTCGAAACTCTTCTTATTGCTGACATCTCATTCCAGTACTCTATGAGAACAACCCGGGCCGAACCTAGGCCATCCAATCCGATAGTCACGAACCTAGGGATTAACTCTCACTAAGACTGCGAAAACTCAAAAGTGGCTTCCACAATAGGAATTGTGTATTTCGTATCCAGTAACGCTGATTCGGGGGCTTGGTCTAGACCGGTATTTGCGGCAGCACTAACCCCCAACGGACGCAAGCGAATGCTCTGTAGAGTGAGGTTGAATTTCTGTGGCTAAAGCTAACGAACACTTAGTTTCGAAAGAAACACGGGACTTCTAGTGGCCTGGATATTGAGATGTTGTCAGCTTTGGGTCATGTTTGATCTCCCTTGCATCAGCTTTGAGAGACGGCACATTCTTGCCGGTCAGCCGCACCGTTTGCAAAAGCCGCTGCTTGTATTGTATTACGTGTCCCCAAAGTACCATTGAACCTATGATAAGAATACAACAAGAGGCGTGTCATCTTAGTCGCTGTTAAACGTGATTGGGACTGCTAGTTTAGGCACGTTGTGTAACTTGGGGGCCGGTAAAAACGTAGCCGTTAAAGGTCCCATACAGCGAATACTGAAGCCCCTCTGTTATCCCTGCAAGTGTATACGTTTCAACGTCTGTCATGGCATGTTGCTTTCTATTGGGGCGACCTCACAAACCGCACTTGAAAGGCTTCAATGTCTTTGCTTATGTCTTACGTTATCCACCATTCCGGCCCTACCTCGTGCCTTTGCAGTTTGCCTTATGCTCTTCAGCCGCAAAACCGACTGCATTGCTTGAAACCTCCGCGAAGCCAATCACGCGGGCGTATTAGGCAACAGAATGGCGATCCCATCCCGATCTTGGCACCAATAGAAATACATTGACTCAGCCTTGGGCAGATAGATGAATTACATAGTTTGTATCTTGATACCGGATATGGATAGTCTCTCACCGCATGCCAAACCCCGCAAACAGTCTGGAATTGATCGCTCTTTGTGCGACCACTGTAAGCTTGTCCGAAATGAGGCGGAGGCGGGGTTGAAACTGATTGAAACATGCTGATGGTGTTGAGAAATAGTGGCTGGCTGAAAGATTACCAACCTCACAGTTTGTGCTACAGTGGAAGTATTGGCTAATTCGAACCATAGGAATTACGCCTCACATGTAATGAGTGTCGGGTTTCAATCATATTCTCGCATGAACCCATCTAGAACCCTGCACCTGTTTCTGGATTGGCAAATTCACTGGCGAAGCCAGCGTCTACGACGTTACTGGATGGCTGACTCTAGCATCGATAGTGCCAGCTACCAGGGCAGCCACAATGCGTGTCTTAACACTCTAGGAATGTCGGGTCATCTTTCGTGTAGGACAGACTCCATCACATTCTGTTTATGTTTCCGTAGCCTACCGGTCGGTTGCACAGCCTCTGGCCCTTCTCAATCGTGTGGGGATTATAGGATGAAGTATAAAGAGCAGTCAAGTTGGACAACATAGGTTCTCAGCAACACCTCTCATTCAATATCCCTACCCACTCTTTACTCAGATCATCATGTTCAAAATTAAAGACTTTACCGGGATGCAATACTCCCGCGATGGCCCAGCCATCGGGAAACATGACTACGAGTACTTCAATGAACAATATGCCACCTCATCCCACCAGGTAGACCATGACATGAACCCAGCCCTCATCGTCCAGCCAAAGGAAGACAATGATGTTATCAAAGCCGTTCAATGGGCAAAGGACAACAAAGTATCTGTTGCTGTCAGGAGTGGTGGCCACCAGTACAGCGGTGCTTCATCCACTGGCGGCAAGAACATCCAGATTGACCTTTCCAACACGTACAAGGACATGATGGTCATTGACGCCCCTAGTATTCCCGAAGACAGGGCTTTGGTGTACATCGGTGTGAGCAACCGGCTGCAAGACTTCAACGCCTACCTTCGACACAATGACTTGTTCGTCCCCCATGGGCAATGCGCCTATGTATGCACCGGTGGACATGGTCAGACAGGCGGCTATGGTCAACTCGGACGCAGCTTTGGCCTCTTCGGTGACCACATCATCAGCATCCGCATGGTTGACCACAACGGTTCTATCCAAGAAGTCACCAAGAAGAGTGATTCTGAGCTGTTTTACGCTATACTAGGAGGAAGTCCTGGTAACTTCGGCATCATCACCCATTACACTATCGAAGTGTACCGTGGTGCAAGCTACATGGGCACCATCGCTGGACCCAACAACTTCAAGGGCCCTCACGGCTTGAAAGGCTTGTGGCTCTATGAGCCGAAGGTTCTTTCTCGTCTTCTTGGTACCATTGCCAAGATGTCAGACGAAGGTACAGCACCTCGTGGGTATGATCTATGCTGCAGTGTTCTCAGCACAGAGTTCCCCATTACCATGCTGTTCCCTTCGATGCAAGATGACACTATCTGGCAAAAGGTCCAGAACAAGATCAAGAACGCCCTTAGCCAAGAGGTACTCAACCTTCTCAACGGTAGCTTCCCGGCGGTTATTGTTCTCTACGCCCAGTGGTGTCCCATCAACAAGACCGACAAGTACGACGCCACAGTGGACAAGTGGTTCCAGCAGTTCCGTGACTTCCAGAAGGACTGGAAGAACCACACTCTGCGCATCGAGGAATTCGATGAGAGCATGGCTAAACTCACTGGAAAGTGGATCTTCCCCAAGGCAAGAGAATTTGATCTTCCGTATGTCAAGCGCACATACGCGACCAAGTCGCAGACACTCCAAAAGGACGGATGGGTTGATGCCACTGTGAAGCGCTTGGACCTCATTTTCAACCCCCAACAGAAGCTTGGAAACGACAAGTCGGACAAAGAAGGAGAAGTCTACGACCACTGTAAGCTCTCTGTTCAGATCCAATGTTTTGGAGGCCAGAATTCTCGATTCTTCGCCAACAAAGACAACGGCACCTCGTACAGCTGGAGAGACTCGACCGTCGTGCAGACTCTCGACTGTTTCCATGATCCCGGTGATCAGTACAGGCAATATGCAATCAACTGGCAGGCTAAGAATGACTCGATCATGATCGGGCCCAGCAGTCCCTTCAGCAAGAAGGACAGACGTGTTCTTTGGGGCTCATGGGGTGATTGGGATATGAGCAAGCCTGAGATCTGGCAGGCATACTATGAGGACGCGGACAAGTACAAGAGGCTGGGTAAGACGAGAGCAAGGGCTGATCCTGATGGAACGTTTACTGCGAACCCTTTTGCTGTCGCAGCAGTAAAGGATGGGTCTAAATTGTAAGATCTACAACACCAGATCACTGAAGTCAGTTTGAGTTTCATCCATAATAATATATTCCATTTGTCTTGTCGTCCAATTGATCCATCGCTTGAGCAATCGGCCCTGAAATAAGGAAGAGTTACCTGGGCCCCCACCTACATCCGTCCAGGTGGTAGACTAGAATCTCGATTAGTTGTAGCTAGTAGTCATCCATGTAGTTGCAATTGAGCCAACCGTTTCTTCGTAGCCGGTCTCACAATTGCCAAGGATTTGGTAGCCTTTGAGTGCAATGTTCTTTGTTGATGTCGTGTATATATGCCCCGATTGTTGCAAGTCTTCACAATTAATGGGGCGCTGGCGCAACGGTAGCGCGTCAGATTCCAGCAACGCTTCAAGCTTCGCCTTGAAACTCCGCCGGTGATTCCTGAAGGTTATCCGTTCGAATCGGGTGTGCCTCACATTTTTGCTTGTTTTGGTAACACATCCATACATACGTAATCACTCATCTTCTACGTCGATAGCATGATGTCTTTATTGCTTCCTTGCCTATTTCGTGATTGCTTTGTTCTACATCTCCATTTGCACTAAAGCCTGTGGACCAATTAATATCACACCTTTCCCAGTCCTCACATCTACGACTTCTTCTTAGGCTTTGTCTTGTCCACAGTGTCTACCCACTTCATGTCAATCCCCCGCTTTGCGAGAACTTCACTTGTAATGATCTTGCGTTGGTCACCCTGAACAACAACCTCCATCGATCCAGGCTTCGCACCAGCGACCTGGCCCACACTTGCTGATCCCGCACACTTCTTTTGAAGTTCGGGTGCCAGGACTTGAGGGTCAATGAAGAAAGGCTCGAGGTTGGAAACCTTGGTGACGACCTTTGTACCGGTTCGCTTCTCAATCGTGATGAGGATGCGAGGCGGCGATCCAGCCTTGGGCCTTTGGTCGGCTGAGGGGCGCCCTTGTGAGATGATGTGGAATGGCTGGCACAGGTGAGTGTCTTCAAGGACTCGCTTTTGGAGGGCACTGCGGGTGATTCTTCCTGCTGCAAGCCAACTGCGATCGTCGTCGGTTGGTCTGTTGCCCAGAATCTCGTTGGCAATGAACGGATCCAGCTTGACGCTAGAGTTGCTTTGACCTCCCAGTTCGGGATGCCCGTCGATGTACGACTTTAGAGCTGCTGAAATTTCTTGCGCGCTATAGAAATCGGTCTTCGAAGGGAGAAGGGTCGGTACAAGCTTGGAGGATGGGCGGTAGACAAATTGAATATTGATCTTCTGCCCGGAAGATGCGCTACTGTTTGATGACTGGCCTGTATCTCCAGTGGAAGCGCCACCCTCGGCAGCTGGGGCTTTAGGTGTCGGCAGTCGATAAGGCCGGAAACCACTGATCTGGGCATCCTCAAAGTCAATGTCAAGAATTACTGTCTCGCCTCCATTTCGGTCCTTTGAGAGCACGAGCTTCTGCTTGTGCAGTTCCTTGATGAACTTCTTCGCGTTCTTCCAGGATGTCTTCTTAATGTTGTAATGTCGACTTTGAGATCGGAGGTTGGGCTGGATCATGCTGGCGATGATGAAGGATGGCTGCAGTGGAAAGTTCAAGCCGTAGTGAGGTGGGCCACCAGACTGCTTCGCTTTGTAGGCGGCATATAGGAAGGCTTGGTGAAATGCACTGTCGATCTCTCTTGTTGTTGGTTCTTGTTCTTCGTCGTCATCGTTTGCATTGTTCGAATCGTCTGCCGTAGCTTGCGATGCCTCAGGTTGGGTGCTGGGTGATGACTCTGTTGCTTTGTTTTCGTCTTCCAGTGACACCTTAGCAAGTTGTGAAGCGAGCCCTGTGTCAAGACCGTTCCATCCTTCTAGGTTTGAAGGTGGATCAATACCTCCACTACCGAGCGGCTTCCAGCTCCAGCATTCGTCGCCAGCCCAGTGAAGGGCCTTGACTGCCACGCCCTTTTGTCCTTGTAAATTGTCGGGAAGGTTTTTCACATCAATTTGACAGGTTCCGACCCAGATAGGCACCGTGCCGTTCTGTAGACCTGCGACAGCCACAACAGCGCCTGTGGTGGCTCGCTTATCCCAGGCGGAGCCTTTAGCTTTCACCAAGCCGGGAACCATGAGATCAGCACCATGTTTAAGCTTCTCGTCGACGACAAAGTCGGGCGTGTGTAGAAGCGGGATCAGATTAGGGTTGCGCCACAAGGTGTAGACGGTTGGTATCAAGCGGGGGTTCTTTCCAGTCTGGAACCAAAGAACGCGCTCATCTTGATCAGGGTGGGCTCCGATGTAGACGGTTCCCTGCTCTGTAGGTGTGATGAAGCGCGCAGATGAAGTTGAATCTGGCAGTAGTGAGTTGCGCAGAGATGATAGCGTGATTGGTGATGAACTGTCGTCAGACTGCTCTGGGATAGGGACTTGGTAGTCACGAATAATTTGATCGGCGAGTTTTCGTCGATCTGAGGAGCGCAAAGGCGCAAGGTTTCTGATATCTGGCTTGCGCTTGAACATGATTAAAGGAAGTATTGGATGAGATGAGGCAGGGATGTGATGAGCTTCCAAGCCTGGGCTGGGGCTTGTGAAGTGTGGAGGAGATTTATTTTCTAGTCGTGAATCGTGGATTTGGAGGGGCAGAAAGTCGATCAGTGCTGAGTCATCATGGCGTCATGTTAGTCACCCCGCGTCAGGCAGAAGCAGTCTGTCTCTGTGAATTATATAGCAGATGAGTAGAACCCGCCGGTGACTCATTGAGACTCATCGAGACTCATTTCCTGTCATACGAGATGATATAATTTATTGAGTCTATTACAGTACGTACCTGGTCAGATAATCTTTGTCAGATTGGAGTGGCTGGTAATCAGAGCTGCCCATGGCGTATAAGTGACCAATCGGATGACTTTTTGATGATAGAGTCTTGTCTATCCAACATTTGTCCGTAAGCAAACGCTGGACAAAGGCAAACATAACTTTGTCAAGATCATCTGTCTAGGTGTGCAGTTATCCTCGGGCATTTTACTGTTACTCTCATTTACTACGTGTCTTGAGTGAAAGCCCCCTACAATGTCTGGCTACTTCCTTCGAGATGCTCTCGTTGCCATCGGCATCCTCAAATCCGACAATGAACCAACGCCTCTCACGAGTCTATTCAGTAATCTGCCGAGCTATCATCGAATTCTAATCGCTGGTCTCCACAACACTGGAAAGTCAACTCTCCTCCAAGAGCATCTCGCATCCAATGTCAAGCATGTGACGACTCTTACCATGTTTACAGTTTGTCATATCGATATTTACAGGCGTGACAACGTTACATTTCACGTCATGGATATCGGTGCAAGTCGACCTGATGGCTTCCACACAATGGAAAGGGCATTTTTTAACCAAGCAGATGCGGTTGTTTGGGTCGTCGATGCCAATGATTGTGAAACGCACATAGAGTCGAGAGAGGAGTTGATAAACAAAGTTGATCACAAAGATGGTATGCCAAAGGATGCACCCCTTCTCATACTAGCCAATAAGCGAGATCCAAATGTATGTCGGTCATGTGTGAGTATTCTGCTCCCGCTAACAGATCCATAGGATGTTGGAGCTGTACAGAAAACGAGAGGTTTCTTCTTTGATCAAGGACCATCTGCACTTACTGCTCGACCGCATGTAAGTTATCAAAATACCACCGATTATGTTTGTTAACACCACAAAGGCAGTCTTTGGCACCAACATACACTCAGGAGAGGGTTTGGCCGAATCATTTAAATGGCTCAGTGAGATGATTGCGAATCGGACGACACACCACAAGCGGGGTACTGAGAGTGCTAAAGTTTCATGTGAAGATGAAGTCATCGCAATACTGGAAAATGGCTCTGGTCGGACGTTTGAGCGTGAAAATAGCCAGTGAAATGGCTTGTACCGTCCAAATGCTTCATCGTCGGCGTTTCTCGATAGGTGGCGGCTGGACGTCCAGCTGTGCCCGGTTTGAACATCCCTTACACTGTTTTATATCCCTATAAGTATCCCTAAATACACCCATCTGCACTGTTCGCATGCTTCGCCGGTGCCCAGCATCAGACCTTCAACAAACATCCGACAAGGTAGCGACTTTGCTTCTGCCAACACAAAACCCTTCCAAGCCCATGCCGCACTAAGTCACCCCCTTTGTTGTCTTGCCAGGTTATCAGTGGCCTTTCTCAAGTTCCGCTGACACTACGACCATGCGTCTCACCTACGTGTTTTGGGTGCTGTTTACAGTAGTAGCCTCTGTACCATTTTTCGATGAGCTCGACACAGAGTTGAGATATTGGTTTTATCTTTACTGGCAAAGAGATGAGTTAGCGAAGCCGGGATGGGGGCCTAAATCAGAAAGATTACTGGCGCTGGAACGAAATGGCACGCTAAGGGGCCCCAAGGTGTATATACCCAATCCAGGCTTTGAACTAAACATGGGAAAGCCTTGGAAGTTGGTTGGGAGCGGCGTCGAGGTCGCGAAGAATACTTCTCTTTCTCGTAGAGGGAGGAACTCCCTGTGAGTCCAAGGCATAAGAGCTCACAAATAACCTATAACTGACACGACCATAGCTTGTTTACGATCAGCGATCCAGCACAACGGCCCGAGGTCTATTCTGTACATCTTAAGAGCCTCAAACAGTTTCAGGTTTATTATCTCACATTCAACTACCGCTTTGTCGAAATGAAAGGAATCTTCAAGAAAAAGCCTTGCTTCATCGCCATTGGTCTAGGCGACATGATCATGACATATCCCATATTCGCAAAAAATGGACATCATCCACACTTATTTCGTCACGAGCACATGCGCTACCAAAGTGTCACGGTGCCCATGTACTCCAAGGTCAGCGTTTCTCCTCTTGCGGTCGCGGTATTCTGCAGCAACCGTTTTCGCACCGGGGATATTGCTCGGGTATCAATCGATGACATCCGTCTTGAGAAGGGCGAGGGCGAGCTTTCAAGCTGGGCGTTTGATACGCCTCGGCCAAAATATCAGTATTGGCTGCGCGATAAGTTTTGGATTGATTTCGCGGAACGAGATGCCAAGTGGTACTCCTACTCTTATCGACCCGAAATGGAAGTCAACTGCAAAGAGCCCATGTGGGATTGCGAAGAAGCGGGTGGTGACTATCGACGTTACGATCTTTGGGATGAGGGTTATGGTGGTTATTGGCCACTTATCGAGCAGCCAGGCCGTGGTGTTTCGGATGTTTGATGAGCCATGCTCTCTGTTGGACGCCATAGGACTGGCAAGAAAACAGACGTGGTTCCTTTCATGTATCCGGTGGTTCACTCCCCAGTGCATCGTGGATGAAAGATCCCATCGCATAGTCAATATTTAAAAGAGTTTATTTATTTTTATTGGCGGCATCAAAGCCCTTTCTAATTTTGAGATTGTTTATCATCCACTGACAAGTCTTGAAGACTCATGGTCACGGCTGCCTCTTCGCTTCTCTGCAGCCCATCAAGTTTGCTAACCATACGGTCTGCTGTCCAGCTGTCTGGTCTAATCCTCTTCTAGTCTATGCTTCGTTCTATCCGAAGTCATTCTGAACCATCATACACCACTTTTGCGACAAAGGAAAATATTGAAAACATTAAGATAATGTGATGTAGGGGTGGCATGTTGCATTGCAACTGTTGTTCGCAACCCAACATGCCATGCTCGCTTGCTTGACGAAATACTAGGAAACCTCTCCAATGCATCATGGTATGTACTATCGTATTATCGGACACCAGCCTGCACCAGTCGGCTTTCGGCTGCGGGGTTGTTGAGAAACTTGGGTACAGAGTCCTGGTTACAACGTTAGTTTAGGATCATATTATTGAAAACGAATTAACAACTTACTGTAGCCATCAGCTTGAAGACCGCATCATGGGCGGTCTCAAGCAAAGATACCACCTCCTTCAAGGTGTCTGCCACTGTCGCGTCAAGGGACTGCGCCTGTGTCATGCGTTGCATAAGGCTTGATCGGATCTTGTGGTTCACGTTGACTTCTCTTGGTGATCCTGGAGCGAGGAAGGTGTTGAAGATGACGTGAGCTGTTGAAAGGAGCTCGTTCATTTCTGTTTCCTTGTTGTCGGTCTCGAGCAAGGCCTTGCCATCACGAATAATAACGTCGACTTGCTCGTAGAAGGCAAGGCCTTCCTCACAGTACGTCTCGCGGAGGTTCTCGCGGAACAGTAGACGCAGTGTGGGATCAAGCAGGATCTTCTCAAGCTTGTGTCGGTTGCTCTCATTGATGCCTCCCTTTGCTGATGAAGAATCGGTCTTGCCTTGTGATGAGCCGCGACTGGAAGAGCTGGTTTCGACGAGGTCCTGGCCACGCTCAGAGAGCTGGTAGATGGCGACAGGTGTGGGCTGGAAGAGCTTGCAGGCGGCAAACTGGTTCATATAGACCATGTCGGCGTTGACCGACTCGATGAGGTTGTAGTGAACAAAGTGAGTTGCCATGTTGACAGCTTCTCGTAGATCAACACACGTCGTGTTATCTCGTAGCCACTCCGCCACAGACGAACCGGTGAATGTATCATGGTATGTGCGGTTATTTATCTTGCGCTCGGGCTGCATTCTGATGCCTACAGCGCCGTCTGACAGATGTCCCTTCTTTCCCCGACCGTCAACACCAATCAGTCGGCAGAAAACGACTTCAGTTGTTGCTCGATCGACGTGGCAGACATCGGTCTTGGTATCTCGCTCCAGATATAACAGAGGTCCATTAATGAGACACTGCAGCTCGCTCATCTGTTCCTGGTACAGTCCGTTGGATTGGCAGAACCAGTCGAAGATAGTGATACCCTTTGATGTTGGCCTCCATACTCCTCCTAGCTTGAATAGCTGATCAGGCTTGCCATCGGCGGACTCAATGTACCGGGCATCGACGAATTGTTGGCATAGGTTTCGTGCTGTGGCCTGGTTCATGGAAAAGGTCGTTGTGGAGGTGGATACGACGGTGCCCAAGGGGTTGTTGGGATCGGGCATTCGATTTGACTGGGTCAGTTTGAGGTTACCGAGGTTGTGAATAGCATCTTCTGCGAGGAATGTGTGCTCCATCTTGATGAAGCGGACACGGTGAGGGACGAGAGGTAATAGACTGGCGAGGAGGGCTGAGTACAAGTCCTGGAGGTCCTGTGAAGTGTCAGAGGGTTTGTTCGGGATCATTGGAACTCGGTCGGCTTTAACCCGGACATGGGACTACAAACCTTGGACTGCGGCCGGTCGTCAGTGTTTGCACAAAGCAGACGTGACGACGATTGTGTTACGGTTCCTTTCGACATATTGGATTTGTGCACAGAAGCCCGCCTATCCAATGAAAAGCTTGTTGTATCGAGCATTACTTTGGAATTAAAGGAAAAAAACGTAGATTGCCACACAGCTCAGTCAAGTTCGTAACTCAATTCATGGGTGCGGAGCCGGGAGATAATATAGATAGGAAAGGGGCCATACATTACTCGTGCGGCCGTAGTTCGATTCCTGTTCGAGAGGTAGTTAAAGCGGAGAACCACATGGCAAGCCGCAAGTCCACGCGACTGACTAGATCTTGTTGAAGATTAGCTCGGCGATATCCACGTGTTGCGGCATGGTAAATTGGTCCGGGAACATGTCACGATACTGCACCCTTGTCCCTTGATCCGTCCGCAGTCAGTGACAAATCATGCGTCGTGAACCTGGTTGATACTGGCTCTGCCCTGATGGTTCAGCCCATGTTGTGCATAACATCTGTTTATTCCCACCGGGAACCATTGTGAGACGGAGCCCGGCTTCTCCTTTCGAATATAGTAGCACAGACTCTTTGACTCCATTGAAGCAACAAGGTTTCCGTCTAGGTCATCTCTAGTTTAGCATTATTCCCTTGGAGCCTCGGCAAACCATTTTCAGCCAATTACCGTTTTGCTGCCGCCTAAAAACAAGACCCTTGTCCTTGAAAATCTCTAACATTGTGGCAAACCAGAACAGAAGGCTCCCAGGCTCGATCAAGTTTTTGCCCGGGCAGCCGGGAAAAGCAATCACCTCGATAAGCTACCGAAATGTAAACAAAGCAATAGCAACCAGATATTCCACCTAGTCCCTTTGTGCAGAACCTGGTAAGAAGCTGAACAGAACCATGGCATGGCTGATCGACGGCCTGAAGATCAGCATAATGTGTACCACTTTGGTTCACCCACTTTTCATCTCTGCAATTTACTGCTTGCGGTTCCGCTGACGGAGGAACACCATGAAGCCCGAATTTCTACGGCTTAGCGTTGTGGCGCTAATTAGGAGCCGCCGGCTGAGACACTACCTGTTTATGCCATGCTAGCCATGCTTGACCACCATACAGAGTAGAGAATTGGAGCCTGACTCAGCTAAAAACTGCGTGGCTTGAGGCTCAAAGCTGCGCTATACTACCACACTAACAACGAGATAAACCAAATTAAATCTCACAATTTCCACTCCATCTTCATTCGTCAATCTGCTCATCTGTCTTCACTCGCGGAGATCACCGAGATCTTCCCTTGACCCGAATTGTAGATTACCATACATGCTTGCGTTCCACGGTATGTTTTGGATAACCGAGGTGTTGAGTTTTCCTGTTTCACTTGTCCTATATCCCGAGTTCTCTATCCGTATTGCGGTACCGTTTTAAGCCACGCATGGGTATCTTCTTCCCGAACCCAGCCATCCATCCTGTCCTGTACCCTGCAGTTTTCCATGCCCACTGTAAACGTAAACACACGACTAGCCCATCCAGAATCGCCCTAGGCCTTGCCATCTCTTCTTCGTTTCCCTTGTTTTTCTTCTCCAACACTAACTTTTAGTCTCAAGTGATCAAATCTCATTTGCTTGGACATGGCGATCCTCCGCTGCCGGCCCCAGACGTTCATCGAATGGACTGCTAGACTGCGTTGGCGCCAGTGACCCTTGGAAAAGGGTTTCCGACGCAAGGACGTTGTGGTGCCACTTATTCACCGGTCGTAAGCTAAAATCAGCCGTCGAGCGCTAAAATAGCATGACTTGAGACGCCTCAAAAAGGTCCGACGTCACTCTCGCGTGGGAGATGAGTTGCTGGTTTCTTTAACCGATTGTTCGTGCTGGGATCTGTGCTCAGGCTGAATTGAGGTCGATACCTTGAACAAGACGATTATTCCACGTGGAACCCTGGGAAATGGTCTATAGCTTCAAGACGAACGTTTGATCGAATTAACTCTATCCATGAGATCTGACCAGAGTACCATTGTCGCTGAACAGTCTTTGCATTAATCCCGATACCAGATCCACAGCTTTCTAAACGTCGGGATCATCATCTGCCAATTATATTAGCGCTGACGGAGTAAAAGAAATCCCGAATTCGAGTTGTTTTCCAAAAGGAAGCCCAATCTCGCGTTATGGTTGTGGGTCAACCAGCCAAGACCACTACACGAGGTTTCCTGATAACGGTTCCAAGAGTCGCTACTAGAAACAGATACCAAAGTCAGTACATTGTAGAATAGAATCTAACATAACGTTTCTCATTCATCTCAAGAAAAGTAGACTAGGGACGCAGAAAAACCCGAGGGCGCACCAAGCCGTGCCCAAACGAGCTTCTCGTAACTGACTCGTAAAGCCTCTCAGCCCCATGTTCCGCTCTTCCGAAACCTCTAGACTTAGCCATTCCCTCTTAGTTCTGCTTTTCCACGTGGGCGACACGTTTTCGTGCTCGAGACCATGACTGAGGGCCGTACTAAAACTGAAAGAACCCATGCTGTACGCGCTTAGTCTCCCTTTTGCGGGCTTCCTCTGCTTGTTGACTGGGGATTGACACATGGGTACTGGACCGTGACATTCTCCCGTGTAACCTTTGCTTCAGGGGTTTTGTTCCAAAACGATTACAGGTTTTGCAGGCTCGTTAAAGCTCCGTTATTACCTCGGTAAACGCAGTCTATTGCCGAGTGTCGTGTACCCTCGCAGATGCAGTGTTGCATTGTCATTGTGGGACATGTAGATAATAATAGATAAGGAAGAAAATTCGTTCTGGAATCCCGGCCCTGCGAAAGGAGTACTGATTAAGTTTTCGTTGAGCCCCATAACCCCTGACTCGGTCCATTCTGACATTGAAGCCCGTAGCTATCCTCAAGTTGACCAAGTCTCCATCGCAATGAGAACTTCTCCACAACAAAGAGTTAAGTCAAGTAAGGGGATTATAGTCTAGCAGCACTGTTCCATAAACTAGTTTTGCGAGACACGTGGCAGATTAGGTTCAATGACTCCGGAACAAAGCTGCATCGTAGAGGCTGATAAGACTATCTGCTTAGAGGCGCCAGCCATTCAGTATCCCACTCCCCAGAACTCGAACTTGAGTCGAGGGGATGTTCCTCATGGATCCTCCGGCGACGATCTTCCGAATAAGAAATCGACTTTAGCTTTAAGGTGGTTCCACGGACCACACGAGCTATTCCAGTGGATTTTAGGACAAGTAGGTATTCTGTAGACTGTCCTTGCTAGATTTACGGCGATCATCGCGCTGGGGGATAAGACATCGTGTTCAGCTGGGCTAGTCACGCAAGGATGGAGTCATGTTCGTGAGTACCCAACAGCATCTAGACCAGGCAAATGTGTATGTTACAAATTGACGGAACGGCGGCAGATGCGTTATGAAGATCCCTGGGCTTATGTATATTCATCATCATACGAGTCAGTAGTATCTGAAGACCATTTGCTGTGGAAAAGAACTTGGGATCATTTCCTACTAGAAGGATCAAACCTCGTGAAGGGGTTAGCTAGCTGGCTGATGCACAGACAACGGGATAGGGAGATGGCCGCCTAGGTATCGGCAACACTGGCCTCCCAAGTCTTATGGTACGAAAGTAAACAGGCTGAAGATTATGGTCTATTTAACATAAGTTGGCCTAGTAATTTTGTCTCTTATGCTGTCAGCGGCCATGTTTTCTCATGATCTTGAGGATGGCTTACCCTAGGGTGTAACGACATCTCGAAAATACAGGATTGGGAGAAATGAAGAGTCTATCCCTGCACACCTGGCTAATAGTAATATTCTGTGAGTTTAATCTCTAGTTGAATGATAGTCCGACTTGTAAAGGTGGGTAGACATTGAAGTGAGAGCAGCTTTATGTTGAGTGCTTCCGTGTCCATGAAGTTCCCCAGTGTCGAGGATCAACCTCTATCAGCCCCATCACAAGTATTGATATGGAACGGGGCGAGTGCCTCTCTACAACCATTTGAGTAATCTGGAATCCGTTCTCATAAAAAGTTATTTTATCATTAAACACTCATGTGATACGTCGATACTCCTGTTTTTGCAAAGAAGACAATAGAACAATCGCTTGACTTCCTGTCGATATAATGACCAGTAAGCAGATTCTTCATCATCCAATGAAAACTCGCTGCGGGCGAATGGTTTAGTGGTATAATACTCCCTTAGCATGTTTCCTCCTTTGGAATCGTCATTGGGAGTGGTCCAGGGTTCGATTCCCTGTTCGTCCAAAATTGGTGGTTTAAATCCACTATTATCCGCTCTTTTTGCTTCTTGCTTCTTTTTCCTCCCTTGTGAGAGGAACCCCAATTATCTGAAAGAGAGACCGGTTAGCATCTATGACCTCTCTGCTCTGTGTTTTTACGGTTCTTCCTTTGCCAATTTTGGGAACAAAATGCATCCCAGTTAGGCATGTGAAAGCGAGATCAATTAGAAGCACTAGATGTGAGACCCGATTCCAGACGACGTGATTTATTTTGCACTGAGGGATCAAAGGTCAACAGTTTTTTAACCCAACCCGTAGCCTCACTCGCTATCCTTCGCCAATTTACATATGTTTTACCGCAATTGTTCCGAGTCCTACAATTATAAGCTTAAATGAGATAAGCAGGAACATTGAGAGCGATACCAGTATTCCAAGTAAATGCATTATTAACAAGGGGTGGCACCACAAAGCGGTGATGATAAGTCGCTGTCTTCGACCATTATTCTGACGACAAACGACTCGCCATTGGTGCGCATCCTTCTTTCTCCAACTACAATAACAGAAGCAAGTGTTTGTCCAGTTAGAACTGCCAATTTAGGTGAGAGACTTTCGCTTGCATGAGTCCAAGACATTCGCATGCTTTGAGCTACGTCACAAACAGGAAAGAGATCTCCCATCAGCTCACATACCCCCTGAACCGAGATCAAGGCCTAATCCCTATACGGGGAAGCTGTCTCCGGTGACCCAATCAAGAAAACTCGTCATGTCTTCTTGGTTCCCCGCACAGCAACTTCACGCGGGGACCCCGCAAACAAAGTAAAGCTTCAGGGGTGCAAAGCCAAGCAACGGGCCTATTGTCCTGAAAGAGACAGGTCATGACACCACGAATGCTCCTGCCGCACCATTCATATGCCGGCGCTACAATTAAGCATCTATCACAACGTCGGTAGATATTCCGAACTCGTCTGGCAGCATCACGAGTTGGCTTTGTGGACAACAGTACCGAGGCTACACTGATAAACAGAGTTCCTATAAAAAGACCAAAAGATCGTCAGGTTGGACCAGTTTAGATTGTGCCTCTCATCTGCATCTCATAGCAACCATGCGTTTCCAATCACTACTCTGGGGAGGCCTTTTGGGTCTCTCCACCGTCCTGGCTGCTCCCACCGCCAACTCAGGCGTTCAAGAGCCCCCTTCGCAGGTCAAGCGTGCCGTTCCTACTTCAACCTTCTCTAACAACGTCATATTCTCTCCCCCTTCTAATGCCGGGTGGACCGACCCTCGTGTGCTCTACGCTCGTGCCATCCAACTCTCCGATGGCTCTCTCCTCTCCACCTGGGAGAACTACTCACCTGAGCCACCGCTGGTCTACTTCCCTATCTACCGATCCACTGATGGTGGTGTGAAGTGGACACAGATTGGAAAGGTTCAAGACACTGTTAACAACTGGGGATTGCGATACCAGCCTGATCTCTACGAGCTGCCTCGAGCTATTGGAAAGTGGCCCAAGGGTACTATCCTGGCTACTGGAAACAGTATCCCTACCGACCTGAGCAAAACCAAGATCGATGTTTATGCTAGCACCGATGGCGGAAAGACCTGGACATTCACCAGCTCTATCGCTTCTGGAGGAGAAGCTCGACCCAACAATGGCCTGACTCCTGTTTGGGAACCTCATATGATGGTTTACAAGGAGAAGCTTGTGTGCTACTACGCCGATCAGCGTGATCCCAAACACGGCCAGAAACTCTCTCACCAAACTACTACAGACCTCGTGAGCTGGTCTGCTCTTGTCAATGATGTTGCCGATAGCAACTACAACGCCCGCCCTGGTATGCCCGGAATCACTCTCCTACCCAATGGCCAGTACATTTTCGTTTACGAGACTTGCGGCACCGACGGCTGCCGTGTCCACTACCGTCTGAGCGCCGACCCCCTCAACTTCGCTGCTGCTAAGGACATTGCTCTCGTTTCTAACAAGGGCACTCGTCCTGTCAGCTCGCCTACCGTTGTATGGAGCTCAGTTGGTGGTGCCAATGGAAGCATTATTGTTAGCGCCGGAAGCCAGAGCCAGATCTTTGTCAACAAAAACCTAGGCGCTGAAAACTCTTGGGTTGAGTTCGCTACTCCTCAGCCCAATGCGTACACTCGAGGTCTTATGATCTTCAAGGAGAACGACAACTTTCTGCTTATCATTGGTGGTGGATGGTTGCCTCCAAGCTCTAACAACCAAGTCAGCTTGAGTGTCATCGACTTGAAGAAGACTGGATTGTAGGTCGGGTAGATAGAAAAATCGAACTGCCAATAGATAAATAAATATTAATTTATACTTCTAACAAACGTCGAAGCCAAGATCACGCACAAATGTAATTATCTCCGGTCAGTGAAACTCGGATGTAGAACCCACTAGGCTACATGGCATGTAGTAATTTCGTTGAGAAATTGCCTAAAGTAAGACGACTATCTAAAACTAAGAAACAACTTGAGACATATGTCAGCCTAGTTAAAGATCCCGTGAGTTCATGTTGTACTTGCAGGAACACAGAACGGATGATTGTAATAAATAAACATCTTCCTTGTCCATCCTTATCTCGCTATCTCATGAACTAATGTGCCATCATCTAAACACAAGAAGTACAGATCTCAGATGTAACTGTCTGCAGGTTGGATATATCTCTTTCTTTACAACTGGCCCCTAGGCATGAGACAGCTGCAATCTCGATATTTCCAGCGCTTTCACAGAGGCAAGGTATGTCAGCGAGGTTTGTACACCCGACCGCAAAAGCTGCCGAGGTGAGACATGCGAACTTGTCTAGTATTAGCATGAGGTTAATATTAGTTAAGGGATATACTGACCCCGCAAGGTGGGATGGAGGATATCTGTGTACAGTCGGGGGCCATGGTCATTGGTGCTGTCAGAAGCTTGCCGATGACGGTGACGAAAGGAATGAAGAATAATCTAGCCTGCATTTTTGAAGATGTTTCATTGAATAGACGTTGGGAAGGCAGCTGAGAACTACTTCTGATCAGTTTAAGAAGAGAAAAACTCGTGGTATTTATAAGATGGACTCATAAGTCCAAACTTACCATTGAGAATCAGATACAACATGCTGCACCGTTGCAACGATTCTTGTACATATCACTTCGTGACGTCCTTTGTTTTTCATCGACTTACTGAAAACAAGGCACCTGGTTTCTCGGACGGCTCAAACCGATCGTGTACCACTTGGTGATAGGTATTTCGTCGTACCATTATAGTCGCACGACCGAAAGGATCCCAAGCAAAGCCTCGCTTTGTTGACGCATTTTGGCGACATAGTGTACAGATGTGTCGTCCAGGGGTAACATGACCTTCATAAGCGAATTGGTCTTCCTCATTCATGTGGCGTCTTGTAGAACAAAGTTATATGCGGTCGCATAACTGCGTCAATTTATTCACATGATTCATCATAGTCATCACAATATCACAAGATTGCAGTCACAAACATATACTGTGAAGGTGTACCATATACTAGAAACAAAGATGTCTTGTATTTAGGTACACAGCGTTATTGATATATCCCGACAAATGTCCCACATCTAAGCACAAGCGGTGCAGACGGCAGCGGCGGCAGCTTGAACGGACAGAGCCAGTGGAATTCCACAGTTACCAACAACACAGCCAAGAGCCGAAGCCTGAATCACCTCAGAGCTAGCACACTGGCAGGCAATGTCGCTGCATCCAGCAGCTGCAGCTGCAGATGTGATGCAGGGAGCCTTCAGAAGTTCATTAGTACATGATGCATTTGTGTATTGATCGTGTCACTTACACCGCAGGTAGGAATGGCTGACGTCTGAGGGCAGTCAGTTGGTGCGGCCTGTGGCATGGCAAAGGCAGTGCCGAAGAGAGCGACGACGATGAATGAGGTGCTGAATTGCATGTTTACTGATGGAATGGATTGATATGAATGTTTGTGAGTGAATTGATGAGCTGTTGATATTCAACTTCCAAGGACCACGCCGTGATATTTATAGATGAATCTCAACTGACCTTCACTGCGTTTCCCCGCCTTCCATGTTTCTTCAGCGAGTGCATGTGAATACCATATTGTTCATACCTCTCCGGCGCACGAAGAGCGTTTAGTGAGGCCCCAGAAGATCATTGCCGTCGCATACCCTGTATTCTAACCATCTGAGGCGGGTTGTGTTTCCTCATGTGGCATGACGACTCGTAGATCGTCGCACGATTCAGGTCGAGTCCAGAATCAGCGACTGGCCGACGTCGAAAATGCCGAGAGGCCGAGGCCTGCAACTTCAAATCGCATTTAAAAGCATCACACGTGAAGTCGTTATTGAAAACATGTCACAATTATACCAAAAGAGAGCAGGGTTCCCCACAAACACTTCCTGGGGTAGCGGAAGGTGGTACTGTGCCGTTGCATTTGCGGCAAGGAACTTGGCAAGACTAGTAGATATCCTTGTCGATATGTAGACGTCCGATAGGAGGAAATGTTATAGCGCTTCTATGAGGGTCAGAGAAGTGGTTGCTCTATATATATCTGAAGTCTTTACTTATATTATAATGATATCAGGCCATGTAATTCTGTAAGGATGCAGGGTCTCGGAAGCCCTCCTGTGGCTGGCGGAGGCAGCTGAGGCTCCTTGCGCACTGACGTGGAAGACAGTTAAGTCGAACGTCATTGAAGAGGTCAAGGTTTAGTTTGTTGTCGCAAAGACAACTTTCCATCTGGCCGCAATGAAGCAGATTGTTAGAAACGCGTCCATTTCTGGGCAGCCCGCTTCCTTTCTAAATCCCCGCATCGCAGCCTCTGTAAGACCGAAGGAGTCGCAACCCACTATAGCTATATGCTTTGAGACCATCATCCACCAGTACTATGATTCTTTGTAAACATACTGGGTAAACTAAGTTGTAGAAGGATGGCAGTGAGGTGGTTCTTGAGATATGTGACCGCCCTCGATGGATCATTATTGAGCCATCAGAAGCTTGTTTAGCTACATTGGTTCTCTTGTTAGGTAACAAGACTAAGGCCTCCATACTTACCTAACTTGGTCTTGATACCAACACCTCAACTCTAGACGGGAGTAAATCAAGGTGAGATAAACCTTCGAAAATCGACATTTGATAGTCTCGACAAGAGCATGCTTCTCGTTGGCGATGCGGAATGGCCAGCCCATAACCATATTTCGACAAGAACCAGCAGCAATCCATGTCATTGAATCGAGAGAGAAAATTGTTCCGTAATATCAGCAGCCCTACATCTGTCTGATATAGTGGATGACATATTCCAAATAACTTTGCTATCGTCCGCGGATGGCGTATGCATCTTTGCCAGAGCCAGTGGTGGAGTGCATATCACCGCTGCTAATTTCGAGATGCTTCTTGGAAGAGGAAATGCCTGTACTACATCCGTATACCCCTGTTCAGATATTAGAAAGATCGATAAGAGATACAGGCCGCTCTTGGCTGCTTGTATGGTCTCACTCCCATACTATTGATCAGCTGTTTGCAATTGATTCATATTGTCTCTGCATCTGCTGCTTATAAAGAGCTCAGTAACATCAGAAATTGGAAATGACATTAGATATTGCGCGAGATGGATTACACTTTATGATTCTGACTCGATGGATACGGAAAGAGTTGAGCAACTTATTCTTTTTTCGTTAAAATCTAGAATTGATGAAGTTGAGTGCCTCCGCGGCGACGGCTTCATCGCGGATAGCTCCTGATGTTTTCCGGCCATCTAGGACGTGACAGCCGGTCCTCTGCGACATAGCATACCACATCGGCAATTTCTTTGAGAATAGCTTTGATATACATGGTCTCCGACTTCACCATTCCCATAATAGATTTTGTCCTCCTGCAGGATCACTATTTGCCAGCGATGCATCGTTAGTTACTCTCGTCCAGGCCCTCCCTTTCTTCTCCCTATTTATACTCTTTACCCTCGTGCTTGAACAGTGACTGTGCGCAGCCTTCGATCCCCGCCATGTCTCTCAAATATTCTCTCAGATCACGGTATTTCGTGCTGCTGAAACAGCTGGGCCACTGTGCAAAGCCTCGCAGCCTTTGATGGTAGCTTCCATTTTTGTCAAACAGATCCAGGAGAAAATTTCTTTGCAGTCTGAGACGGTTTGCAGTCTCGGCAGTACTATATCAGTATCATATTAAGAACAGATATATAGATAGAAAGAAAAGTTATCTTTGATATAATCGAATAATATATGTCTGCGCCATTTGTAATCATATCCCTCATAATCCCTGCTCTTCTATTACACCCACAAACTGTATTTTGATTCCTTTACCTGCCCGAGAAAGTTAATGCGTATCTTTTTTTCTTAGACGTTTGCCTTCTCTTTGGTGCTTCGACTAAAGGGCGCCGCATCCAGGAGAGACCTGGCACAGCAACATCTCTTATTTAAGTTTGGATAGATGTGGTCTGCAAGCTGTGGTTTGGTGTAGAGGCACTTATTGTGCTGCCTTACCCTATATAGCGGCCTTTTTGATGTCGTCTTTGGCACAACTCAGATGAGATGACCCTTATTGATGCTGGCATCACTGATGCAAAGCGTTTACATAACCTCAATTTTCCATACCTCATGATAATTCTATCTTGCGTTAGATATATTGTGAGCGAGCCCCTCCTCCATGGAGGGCTGGTTTAACAATAAATGCATCGAGTGTCTTGGTGTTGGGGTTTTTGGTCTTCCCTCCTTCTAGAAACATGTAGTCGTCTGTCTGTGTCTGTTCATGCTATAACTGCTTCTTCCTATGTTCTATCTGGTGGGGTTTATTCCCTCGCTGACGATCGCTAGTAAATATTCAACCCAGACTTTTGAGGGAATTTTACAAAATGTCTACACTTATCATCGTGGTATCATGGACTTCAAATCATTAAGCGAAATGGGCTCTATGCTTAGAGTCACACTGGCAGACCAGAGTGAGCACGTTGGCCGCAACAAGCTATAATGACGCTGAGCAATAGCTGTGCGACAGAGATAAGTGCAGTCCGACAATCACTGGAAAGTTGTGAGGTAAAGTGGAGGAAATACTGATCAATCTCGTGCAGACTAGTATCAACCTTTAGCTATTCCTCTACTGACCGTTATTTCCCTCTGCATTTTATGTTTCCTGTCTTCTTCCTTGGTCGTAGTGGTCATAGCGTCATGTCGCCAATGGCCCCCGTATTTAATCAGGGTTCATATCTGCATCGCCACAACTTTAAAGCCTTCGCCTCCGTAGAGTCGCAGCAAGACGAAGGATTGCGCATCGGCAATAGCAAGCCCGACGCAGCTAGTTAATAGTGACCCTGAATAAATATAAGCACTTGTGCCTGTTCCGGCCTTTTCCTTGCGTTAGTCCTGCAAGCATGTTGTAGCAGCATTAACCTTCCCAAGGCGGTGTTGCAACCGAGGGTCCAGTATCGTTTTGTTATCGCTGCGCTGGCATCGACTGCCGTTATCATCAGAACACAACCATCAGGCCACACACGATCCCAAATACTATCCAGAGACGAGTTAAAAGTCCGTCGATCTAGAAATGATTAGGAGAATAAATTTTAGCTAAAGAAACCATAAGAAATAGAGGATCTTTAAACAATCCATAACACTTATATCTGTCAGCTATCTATTACAGGGTGTAGGACACTAGCCAGGGATGAATGCATCTCGGGTACAATGTAGGTAATTAGTTGTTTTGAGGTGCGGGTTTTGATTTACTATCTGCTTAGGTATCCATCCTTCTTTGTATAATTTATATGGATAGGAACGAGTTGGTTGCATTTAACTGGTCTTTGTGATAAGTTGACTGAATGCGAGATTTTAAAGTGACTGTTTATGTCTATCTCAAGAACAGAAATTACGGTGTTCGATTTAGGCTAATACCATCCATTGCCACGAAATTGAACAGCCTCAGCATCCTGTAAAAGAGGGGTATCTATAGGTCAGGCAAGTTCCTCTTCTGATAATATTCTCAAGCCTTTAGCAAGGTAGCATCAGTAATCTTTCTATCCGTCACTAGGACTAAGAAATATAGAGAAGTAAGCAACTAGGTACAGCCTGGCGACCTACATTAGTGCTGATGGCTCCACCCTTAACTTCGTAGAAATACACAACGATTTAACCTCCGGAATGTAACATCGTATGCATCTAGGCACATAGGAACGAGATCCTGCGGAAAATTGCCTCGTCGGCAGTGCTACAAGGCGCCTAAAACGGCAGGTATCATAGAATTGCTGACGGAAGGATTGATGCCAAGAAGCGGTCAGATGCCAAGCAAGTCTTGGAGAAGAGCATACCACGAGCTTGACTTTTTCAATAGGCGCTTGATATACTGCAAACACAAATCTGTAGCAGTTGAGATTGATGGTTATTATCTAGGGAAGATCACGAATGAGGGAACTGGACCAAGGGACAAGTAGGAAAATAACATTGCAATCTGGCGCATATAATCGATATATAAAAAGAACGTTTTCGCAACTTGGAAATAAAGCTCAATGCATAGGAGAATAGGCCCCACAAGCCGTAATGGAACTTTGGTTCTAGTACAGAGTAAGGGTATCAATTGTTGCCGGCAGATACTCGCCATAACACTAACCGCAGTCAGCCAGCATCTGATGCCCCATCTGGATGAAGGTATCCGTAGTTGGACAGCATACGAGCGGCTCTCGCTTGACAATACCACCAAGCTATCAACGACTATTTCTCTTGTTCAGGATGAGAATGGACGTAGGATGAGCAACCTGGTAAGGAATTGGTATAAAGCCAAGTGATTCCTCCTCCAAAACGGTTCTGTTCCCTACCTCAACCACCACTCTCCAACTTGACAACATCACCCTAAACACCAACCCTACACTTCAACCATGTACTTCTCCGCTATCCTTCTGACTCTCGCAGCCACTGTTTCGGCCGTCGATGTCAGGGCTTACAGTGACACTGGCTGCAACGGAGGCTGGGTAGGCTGCGCGGGCATCAACCCCGGCGTGTGCTGTGTGTACAGCAACTCGGCAGGCAGTGGCAGGCTGAGCGTTTCCGTCAACGCTGTACGTGAAACTCATTTCCTTTGGCTTACAATACCCATCAGAACTAACATTTCGCAACAGATCCCAAGCAGCTGGCGCATCCGCGGCGAGGCTTACACTGGTGGTGGCTGCACATACATCGCCAACCAGCAAGACTCCAACGGCAACACCGACATCTGCATGACATACTCGTCTCGCGGCGACCGCACCGGCGGCATGTACTCGTTCGTCGGTCGCAAGCGCGCCGCCGACCAGTCGTGCCCCGCTGAGCAGCCTGAGGGCGGAAAGTGCACGTCTACCGTGAAGCCCGACACACTCGGCCTTGCTGATGGTACCGTGTACAACATTACCGACCTTGCCGATGAGAAGGTCGAGGAGTTGGTAAGTTCTGGCAACAGCCCTAGAAAATAGGCCAAGATGGTGTGTAGACTGGATGCTGACCCGCCTATAGGAGAAGATTGCTAGCACCGGTGCTGGTGTCGATGCCGTACCTGCTGAGTTCGAGCCTCTGCGCCGCTAAGTCGAGGATCGACACCACATGCATGATCTCTGATCAGGGTATGTCTCGGGACAGGAAGTTTGGATAAACAAAGGACAGGCTGGAAGTATATGTCGGGCTGAAGCTATCCTATGTTGGTCATGTATGCCTAAGCTTGAGAACAGGCCTATTTATTCAACTAAGAAATCCCTTTTTAACTTTAATTATACAACTTTCAGTCGTATCTCATGACAAGTCCGATACTCATTGACGGATATCCGGGCCAATAGAAGAAAGATATTTACACTGTTTCTGCAACTCCTTGCTCGTCGTCTCCATTCTTGTGCTGCCGCCAGTCTCAAAAACAATGCGCTCCTTTCCCTTCTCGGTCCATGTCTCCCACTTCACGGAACCCTCATGTCGATGTGTGTTTGGATCCAACGATCGAATGAAGCTTGACCAGTAGCCTTGAACAACAGGGATAACAGGGCCGTTCTTCTTACCTGGAAAGTAACTTGCTGGAGGATTGTTGTTACCAGATCCAGGGCCGAAGATAGCATTCAGCTCAGCCACGTGGGGAACACCAAGACCCTGTGCCACTTCACTGGGGTCCTCGACGTCATACCAGTAGTTCCAAGATTTGGAAACACCGTACTTGGTCAGGGCATTGGAGATATAGAGACCAGGGCACATATATCGCATGTCTCCATATGCTGTGCTGGCCTGTCGCCAATAACATCCGGCATCAGGGCAGGTGTTGTTCTTGTTGGGGTAGAGATCATTGATCTTTCCGAGCTGCTCCAGCGTCAAGAAAGGAAACTGGGCTTTGAGGAACTCGTCGCTGTCGCCGATACTGGCGGCGTCCCGGGGTGCGAAGGGAGTTCCACCGTTGGTATCATCGCCTGTGATAAGAGGGACCTTGATAAACCTTCCTTGCTCGAAGAGCTTATATGTCAGGTCAGGAATCAAGTCATTGTCGAGAGAAACAGTCCACATGTAAAGAGGAGCTTTGGAGCTGCCCTCGAATGGGATGGCTTTGTTGACTTTCTGTATTTCTTGGGGCGACTTGGAGCGAATGCACTGTAGAACATCCTTCTTGGCACCGGCACAGCCAAGACGAATAGCCAGATTTTGGTACTGGTAGGATGACTCCTTGGGCGTTAAAAGTGTACCAAAGGAGATGGACTCTGCGGCAGCGCCATGGAATAGTCCTTCATCCTTACCACCATAGGCACTCAAGTGAAGACTGACGCTTGCAGCGCCAGCAGAGTCGCCTCCAATGACCACATGGTCTGGGTTGCCTCCGAACTTGGCAATGTACTTCTGGACCCATTTGAGGGCCTTTCGCTGGTCATGGAGACCGAGGTTAGGCTTGATATCAGCTCCGTCGTTGAGGAATCCGTAGACACCAACGCGATAGTGGATGCTGATGACAATCATATCCAGATCACCGGCTTTCACGAGAGCCGTTCCGTTGACGTTGGGGTTGGCATTGGTGTTGAAACCACCACCCTGGATATAGAAGTAGACAGGAAGCTTGCTTTTGCTTGAGGCGTGTGTTGGGGCCCAGATGTTGAGGAAAAGGCAATCCTCGTCTTCGGTGTTGCCGATGACCGTCGGGTCACTGCTCGTTCCGATGCAAACAGGCTTGCGCTGGTATTGATGTTAGCCAACATCCTCCAATTGTACTTTGGGGACGAATTATACCTTGGTAGCATCTTGTACTGCCCTCACACGACTGGGATCCTGAGCCAGTGTCCATCTTAAATCCTTGACTGGCGCAGCAGCGTAACGTACACCAAGCCATTCGGACACGCCATTCCCAAGGTCTTTACCCTTGTACTTGCTGTATCCGAGATCGACAGTGGAGTCTACAGCGAGAGAGGGCAGAGTCAACGCCGCAAGCAGTAATAGAAGAGATACCGACTGCATGGCAACTTCAATCAATGTATAGTGACACTGTTATTGAGATACGAGAGAAGCCGATGCCAAAAACATACGATATAAGTCGTTTTCGGCTCTCAAAAGTTGATGCCGCTCTCGGCGCTTCGCCGGCGATTTATTCCAGGTTTGCCTGACCACATCCTCATTTTTGCCTTGGGATAGATCACGAGTCGACGTTTTGATTGCTCTATTAGGTCAAGCCTTCAAAATCCGGGGAAGTAAAGTGGTGCATTGTGTGGGGGATGGGGAAACGGACAGGGATGAGGCAGTTGGAATACCACGGTTTACCCAGCACCGACAAGTAATTAGGCCGGGACTAGTCATTATTCCGCCTATGCATGAGCAGTATCCTCGTATTGGCTTAGCTTGTCACGCTTTCTGGTTGGTACATAGTAAAAAGTTGATCAAGTTTGCCGAAGACCTGACAGGCCACTCACTGACTTGCCCAGGTGCCCAGGTTGAGTCTACTTGGTTAGCTCCACAGCAAAATCACACTAGAAAGATCCAAATAATGAAGTCAAGTTGAAGAATGTTGCTTTGTGGCAAATGAACCTTTACATAAGTTATATATATCCGTTAAGATCGAATGAGTCAACATTCATACAAGTTCTGTCTATTCCAAGAGACTACCTCGAGTACTTCACAGCGATCTCTGATATTCAGATTGGCAAAGTCTTTTCGGGAAGGCTACACAATTAAGATCGGAAGCTAGTGTACAATTTATTCCTACAAGAATACCTACTTCACGAAGACAGGTCGCCAAACCTTTCCGAGCTTGTTCCCGTGTTATCATCCCTGCAGAAAGTCATTACAATCCGAGAAAGAAGCGGCATGAATAGAAAATGACACGTTGTGTAGTCTTAAACGCAATTTACTGATCTTTACTTAATTTTACATCAATCTTTTATTCTTGGACCTTCAGGAATGCGGAAACTACCAGCGACATGCGGACCGATTGTCTCAGATATGAGCCTCCCCTGTAGAGAGGATATTGTCTTACAAATGGAAGCTCATCATGACGCACAGCTTATCGAAAATCCCATTGACAATGCATGACCTCAATAGAGACATTACGTGCTCCCTTCAGACTTTGTCTGTTCTAGGGGGTCCCAACATACAAGTGGCAAGGAAGACTCGCTAACTGTGGTGAAAGTAGGGGGGTCTCATTTAACTTGTTTGTCTTTCGAGGCCGAGAGGCATCGAGATTCCAGCCTGGAAACCAACTGTTCCGCATTGCGGTCCCTGACCTCTCTATTGTTGAAAAGGAGAGCTGAGACAGAGACAATTCTTTATATATATAGGTAGATGAAGAAACTCTTGTTTAGTGTTTTGTCTCCAGTATATCCACCCTCACTTCCTATTATCATCTATCTTGTCGACAAAGAATCATCAAGATGAACGGTTTCTGGACGAGAGCTTTATCTGCAATCTTTGCAACGCTGTTTCTGGTGGCTGTTGGTCTCAAAACACTTTACCCGGGAAATGACCCCTACAGATGCCGTGCTGTCCAGAATACAGGTCGATGGATAGACCCTGTGCGAGACGAACAAGGAAATCGAGATCCATTCCGCCAGTGGCAGCCTGACGGATGCATTTTGAGTCAATATGGATCAGAAGACATTCGAAGATGCATAGAAGGTCGAAAAGTATTCATATCTGGAGACTCGACGTCACGGAATGTTGCACGTGCCATGGGCAACATGGTAAGTTGGTATGATAGCTACTGAAGCAATTGTTACTGACATACCAACAGCTTGACAGCAAACAATTCAAGAAGGTCGACTCGAAAAAGGGACTCCGACGAACCAGATTATATAATACAACCTACCACGGACAAAGGATCGAACGTCTGGCCAACGTGTGGCTCTCCGCCCATGGTGTTCCAGGTCAAGAAGAATTCGTGCAGAACATCGACAAATACGCAGAAGAGAGGCACAGCATGCCAACCATCAAGGAGCAAGAAGGCCCCGCGTTAATTTACATCTCAGCAGGCGCATGGTTTACTCATCCTCATGTTCTCACATCGTGGAACGAGACCAACACAACTGACCCCTGGTACAGGCGCTATGAACTTTTCAGGAATCATATCGTCAGTCTTAATAAGTTCATTGGCGAAAACACCCCGGATTATGACCCCTTCACAGCCCCAATGGATCCCTATGACGGTATCGGCAATCTTATTCTGTACGCGCCGCCAGCTGGACCGCGATACCTAGGCGATGATCCTGCTCAGCAGGTAGACAGAGGCCGAAGGGCGGATGAAGTTGTTGAGATGCAGCAGTGGCTCAAAGACCATGAAAGCAATTTGAGCATCCCTCTTGTGTGGTCGATATCTGGCGTTGTCGCAGGTCAGGACAAGATCTGGCGCGACCCCTTACGCTCAGGCTTTCATGTCAAGTTTCACGTGGCCGAGTTACGAGCCAACATTCTTTTCAACATGCGGTGCAACGCGAAGCTTGATAGAAGTATGCCGTACCCATACTCACGCACTTGCTGTACGGACTATGGCATCAAGACCTTCACGCAAACAACTTTGGTCGGATTGGGCTTGATGTACTTGACTATCTATGTCCTCTGTGAACTATTGGACCTTTTTGCAAACAGACCACAGGGCGAACCCCATTGGAGACTGCTCAACATGCGGTTTGGATGTCTCGTCCTTGCGTTGCTTATGTGCTACTACGCCGATCGCACACAAATGATGGCCAAGGGAAGTAAGCTTTGGCAGTTGGGAGACTTTATCGCTCTCTGTCTGCCGTGCATCGCGATATTTCTTTCTACCATTCGACGTTCAGACCCTCCTCGGAACTTGTCATTGACACAGCCGAGTACGGACCAGACCTTCCTATCTCCGGACCAGATTGATGAATGGAAAGGGTGGATGCAGTGCTTCATCCTGATATATCACTGGACCGGAGCTCAAGGAGGCTCGATCAACGTCCTTTTTCGTCTTTGCGTGGGCGCTTATGTCTTTCAAACTGGTTACGTTCATACCCTCAACTTCATGAACAAGAAAGACTTTTCCTTCAACCACACGGCATCTACCCTTCTTCGACTCAACATTCTTCCATGTTGCCTCGCTTACTTCATGGATACTGACTACATGGCTTACTTCTTTTCACCGCTCCTTTCATTCTGGTTTCTTGTCGTCTATGCAACTATGGCAATTGACAGGGGACACAACAACGAGTTACAATTCTTGCTAGTCAAGATATGTGTTTCGTGCATAATTGTCTCTATCATCTTCCTCGCCACGCCCTTCACGAGTTGGGCGTTTTATATCCTTCAGGGTATCTTCAAGATACAGTGGAGCGCCGAGGAATGGCAACGCAGCGTCACATTGGACTTGTTTACAGCCTACGTCGGAATGCTGGCTGCTGTCGTTGATCGAGAGATGAATAAGGCCGAGATTTCAGTTCGTTTGGGACTTCGTGTATGCCTTGCCCTTGGGGGTCTGTTCTCAATCTTGCATTATCTGTCTTTCACTTCACACGTCACCGAAACTTCGTACATGAAGTGGCATCCTTACGTTTCCGCCATTCCGATCATGGCTTTCGTCGCGTTGCGCAATATTCCATGGTCTGCAAAGAATTACCACTCCAGAGCTATGGCCTGGTTGGGCCGCTGCTCTTTGGAAACGTATACCCTTCAATTCCATCTTCTCCTCGCAGCCGACTCGAACGGAATTCTCATCGTGGACGGTCTTTTTGGTGACGGTACCCTTTTGGGGGACCGGTGGAGAACCTTAATCATAATTGTGCCTATTTTCCTATGGATTAGTCACACGGTGGCTGCGTCAACGACTTGCCTTGTCAAACTGATGATACATGAGAGTGCAGAGAACGAGAAGGTTGTCAGGCTGACTCTCTTACCGCGTTGGATAAACATTCCAGGCTGCTCGGACATGACAGGGTCCAAGATTCGCATTGTGTGCGTTCTTGCATTAATGTGGTGCCTCAATTTGATGACTCCAGGACATGGAGTGCCAGCTGTCATGGATGGAGGACACGATGTTACACTACCGACACGTAACATTACCAGAGAGGTTCCAGCTTTGGTCCAATTGAACGATACTACTTGGTAGAGCAGGTAGAATATAGTCTATGTACTGTTTGTTTGTATTCACTGAACCATGCATGCCTCCTTGAGTGATGTTGATCAAGGTATCCTCGGTTCGCCACATCTTAACCATGATGAGCTAGCGCCAATCCCCCGCCATCTACTTATCTACAGACGAGATGAGTCAGACAGAAATTATTTTCATGCAGTAAATAATTGAGCTAATTTTTTACTCTTCAATCTATTGAAGGTGTCAATTCGTTCCACCATGTCGTCTTCTATTTGCCCGACGCAAGCTGTAGAGCTCGAGACTCTCAATTTCACTCGTGGAATTGATACACCGCCGAAACAGCCCAACCCTGTTTTATCCTCGGCAGGCCGGCGGCTAGGATCCCACAATGTTCAAGATCACGACCAAGACCACGAGCAAGACCACCAAGCCAATATCACAGACGATGAAGCTTTACCTCCAAGGGTTGCTGTCGTCGTGGAGAAGTGGAACGAGCCAATTGGTAACGCCTTTCGAGTCGCCTCTGTTTTCTTCAGTCTTTTCGTCTCGGGTGCCAACGATGCCGCCTACGGTGCTTTGATCCCTTACTTGGAGACGTACTACGAGCTTTCGTACCTTGTCGTATCGCTCATCTTCCTTTCTCCATTCGTTGGATTCATCGTTTCTGCAGCGACCAACAATTATCTTCACATGAAAATTGGTCAACGATGGATTGCCTTCATGTGCGGTGGATGCCACGCTTTGACATACCTGATCTTGTCCCAGCACCCGCCCTATCCTGTCCTAGTCTTGGCATATGTCCTGGCTGGTCTGGGCAATGGCATCGGTCTTGCAGCTTGGAATTCCTACATCGGCAATCTTGGTAGGTCCAACGAGCTATTGGGCTTCATGCACGCAAGCTACGGTCTTGGAGGTACCGTGAGCCCTCTAATCGCGACCAGCATGATTACCCAAGCCAACCTTGGCTGGTATGACTTTTATTATGTGCTCGTAAGCTACCCTACCATGAACATCTGTTCCGTATAATAACTAGTTCTTCACAGCTTGGTATGGCCGTCCTCGAGACTGCCACCCTCACATACTCATTCTGGCCCAAGACAGCTCAGAAGTATTGCGAGACTGTCAATGCAACAGGCGCTCGCACTCAAGGCACCCGATCTGCACTTTTCGTCAGGCCCCACGCTCGTGTTGTTTGGCTTTGTGCCCTGTTTCTCCTCGGCTACGTTGGTGTAGAGGTAGCCTTGGGTGGCTGGGTCGTGCAGTTCATGTTGCGTGTTCGAAATGCCGATCCTTTCGACGCAGGAATGACAGCCGTCGGTTTCTGGCTAGGCATCACGATGGGACGCATGATTCTAGGCATGGTCATCCCAAAGATAGGTGTCAAACTGTCGCTCCTCATCTTCATTCCGATCACCATGGCCCTGCAGCTCATCTTTTGGCTCGTCCCCCAATTTCACGTGTCGGCCGTGGCTGTTGCTCTACAGGGTTTCTTCTTAGGACCTATGTTTCCATGCGTAATCGTGTCTGTCACTATGCTTCTTCCCCGACATCTCCATGTAAGCGCCATTGGATTTGCTGCGGCATTTGGAGGAAGTGGTGCGGCTGTGCTGCCTTTCGCGGTCGGAGCTATTGCGCAAGCGAAGGGTGTTCAAGTTCTGCAACCCATTATCCTTGCCATCTTGGTAGTTCTGCTAGGAATATGGCTTGGTTTGCCCAAGATTGAGAAGAGGAAGGATTAGCAGTTGGGTTTCATGATTGTTATCCTGTGTGGTTCGTGTTCGTGTTTTTGGTTGAAAGAGTTGTCATCGACATGCAAAATGCCCCATTGCCCCAGACTACCAACTTTGCCCTAGTAGACGAAGAGGACGTGGTGGGCTGTTAACCAGTGTTTCTATTGTGCGAGAATAAGGTTGCTTCTGTGCCCTACTTTCTATGACTATTAATGCGGGGAAGTGAAGGGCATCACGCTAGAACGACAGTATTAACTCTCATCTTGCGGTGCGTGTGGAGGTTTTAAATCTTAACATCAAACTCTAGACTGTCTAAACTTTCTTGATATTGACTACATAAGCTGCCTCTGATCCCTTGGCACTATGAATCTTTCTTTCTTCCTTCCAAGATCCTACTGTTCGCTCTCAGAGTTTATTTTCTTACGACAAACTCGTCATGATTTTTATCAGCTTCACCTCTACACCCATTCTGTCAAATGTCGACGAAGATAACATAACCACGCGTGGTCTCGCTACCAACGTTGATGAACAGGGCAACCGACGACTCCATAAAGCCTACTGTCAACCATGGGCTAAATGGGAAAGGTATACTCGTCGGGATAGGCCTTATATCGAGAACTATCCCGATTCCTTCGCCACTATTCCAGACCAGATGTTCTCGAAGGCCACTATTCACTTCCTCGGTTTCACTATGGAGAGAGCGGTCAAACTCTGGGCAGACTTTGAGGACACATGCTTGATGCTTTCAACAGTCCCCCCAGAGTCGTTCATACGTGATTTTGTGTCGGGAACTCTTGACGGTACTGACGATGTCGGTAACGACAAAGACGATGCTATATGGAGACACGTCATGACTCTCTGGGGAGTAAGAATCAGTCTTCAAAATCAGATTCTAGATTCCGCACACAACCACCTTCGGGCTGATAACAGCTGTGCCAAAGTGGTCAAGAACGTCATCGATTCTCGATTCGCAAGGCTATGCGACATCCAGAAAGCATCTCGGTATCGGGAGAAACGTCTACTTGCCATCAAAAACCAACAAACTCCGAATGCCGACTCTCCCAAAACCACCCCGTCTCAGATTTTGACGTCCACAATGGATCGGAAACTCAGCAACAACCATGACACTGACATCCCCTGCATCGATACCAACCCTGTTCAGGATCTTGAGCATTGACAGCAGCGTGTTTCCCGTTGCCAGAACGTCATCAATCACCAATACCCTTGCACCTTTGCGAAGGGTGTCGGCGCCCATCTCAATCCCTTCCTCCTTGACCCCATCTACATGAGACGAGACATGTGAGGAGCACTTTTGAGCAAAGATGGTTGGCGGTGGTAGTTTCCCCGGGGGACGATGCAGAATCGAGCGAACATTTACCTCTGTTGCCAATGGCGCAGCAAACATGTGCCCTCCAACGTCGCAGCTCAGTATCGCATCAATCGTGCGCCAATTAACCGCAAGATGCTGCTTCAACAAAGACGTGCAGAGCTTGTACCCTCCTTTCTGCTGACAGATTTCGAGAACATGTCGGAACACGATTCCTGGCCTAGGAAAGTCGGGCACTGAAGGAACCATGCCAGCGAGACGCCGGAGATCGTCGCTTAAGAAGGGCAGCAGACTGTGTTCGAGGAACGCTTTGACCTGTTCCTCGCTTGTTATGTCATTGTTAAATACGAAGTTTGGTCGATAGTTTAGTCCAAGTGTCTCTGTGCCAGTGAAATTCTCATGACTAATTGAGTCACCGTTTGAGAAGATCTGTCGACGAAGGGCTCGAGTCTTGTGGCTAGCCTTGATGCGGACGTCCACCAGTCTAATGTCTGGAACTAGATGCCACAGATTCGACACGGGAGCCTCTTCTCTCATACCAGTAATGAACAGCACATCCACATCGGCGCTCCTCACGGACTCGATAAAATGTTCTTCTGCTAGACGAGGCCGTCTTTTGACCTGCTGCTCGAAGAATGTCTTGATTGCCTCGCGATGCTGCTCTTTGTAAACGCGATCTCCAAGTAGGCGCTCCAAAGCAGCACCTTTCTGTGAGGCGTATTCTCGCTTCGTCGCATCGCCTATGCCGATAACAGCGGTGCTATGGCCGTGTTTCTTGATTGCGGCGGCCCAAATATTGGCGCAGTAGTCCTTTCCGGCACCATGTTCTCCAGTCACAAGAATAACCAGCTTTTGTGACAACATGTCTTGCGAAAGTGGACAGGCGTAAGTGAGTACGTGATGAGGGTCAAAATTATGTTTCAGCTTAATCAGCTTCCGAAGGTTGGGACCAAAAGCTTTACTCGCGAGACGAGCGTCTCGAGGGTCAGGCCCCAGGTCGGCGCCGTAGACCCCTTGACTGACTGGCAAAAGCGCTTCAACCACATCATATACCCAGCGAGTTGCTGCGCGTGCATTCGGTGTATCGTCCTCTTCGCGAGGCCAAACGCCGGTCACCACGCAGGCAAAGTCCCAATCTCGGCAGCCAAATGCACTGGCGTCGCTGGCAACATCCTGGACTGGCCATCCTCCATGGAGGAGATGAAAATAACACAAAGCCGATGGGCGACTGTTAATCGCGGTGAGAAGGATGTTGGAGATGTTACTTTGCTCAATGTCCTTCAGGAAAACGCATCTCTTGAACGAGGAGGTTTTCCCGCCACCATGCCCACCATGCATCAAAGACATGTACATCTCGGTGTCAAATAATCCAACAGAATCCACAGTCTTTGTGCAGTCACTCTCTCCGATTGACTTGATAAACGACTCCGGAGTCGCTGGAAAAGGACCTTTGCCGGTCGTGGTCTCCATGCTTTGGAAGAGAGTAACTCCAAGCATGAGCTGTGTGTTGGCGTAGTACAAATAGGCGTCCACTGACGATTCCCGATCGAGAGGACGGGCGAGTGTACTCGCGAACTTTCTAAGAATTTCATTGGCGTTTTGCTCATCCTTGAGCTTGACAGACCAGTCTTTGACCGAGAATGACCGGGCAGGATAAGCTTTGAAGACGACACTGATGATGATCCCAAAATTGTTGCCGGCACCTTTGAGTGACCAAAGGAGATCATCTTCGTTGTTAGGCCTGATGGCATTAATAGGCTGGTGCTCGTATGGTATCTCGCCAACACAGAGAACTTGGCCAGACGCGACGCTGACGAGTACAGCGCCAACGATAGCATCACACGCCAGACCATGAGGTCGGAGCAGGTGGCCGATGCCGCCTTGGAGCCACAGTCCAGATCCGACGCTAGGACGGGCTCCCAAAGGAACGGTAAGACCTTCGGATTGGGCGGCCTGGATAATATCGCCCGTTTTGCATCCAGTTCCAGCCACTACCAGAGGGTGGCGGTCGTTGGACCCGCCGCCATTCCTGATGATGTGTACTTGATCAAAGGCACCCATATCAACTGAGACAACATTGCGCCAGTGACAGTGACCACTGTGGCCACCGCCAACGACCGTTAGGCTGAATCGGTGATTCAAAGCCCAGGTAACACATTTCTGAACTTGGCCAACATCTGTCGGTCTGACCACAGCCGCGGGCGCACGGGACTGCGCCTCTCTGTTCTTGACCTTGCAGCCATTTGGGGCCAGTGGGACAACCGCGGTCAGCTCTGTGAGCGAGGTGGAATGTCGAGTAAAGACCATGATCACTTCGGGAGACGCAAAGGTCAGAGTATCGGGAAAGTCGTTTTCGTGACGAGCCATGTCTCGACATACGTTTCTCCAATCAGCGTGAATATCATCACACTTCCTGTCAGTGTGAATTGAACAGCCAGCTACAAATGATGCAAATTTGTTGATAGTATCATTGCTGTCCTTGATTCGAACCGCCCCATCTGGGAATATAGCTGAGCGCTGACAGACGAGGTCGTTGAGAAAAGGCGCTGTGTCACGATGGCAAACGACAAGCACGCCGTCTCCTGGCTCTTCACAAAGCATGTCCAAAGCATTTCTGACGACCTGATCCTTCGACGAGAGACCGTAGAGACTGTGACAGAAGAGGATGATGTGTTGCTTCTCGCAGACGACAGTCTCTTGCGTGAAGGCTTCAACGTTGATAGAAGAGGTGCACTGAGGGGAAAAGGGTGCGGTATCTTTTGTCGGATGTAGCCAAGCCTTCAGCTTCTCAGCAAATAGATGGTTTGGTTCATAGGCTGTATAGCTTGTGATCTTCTGTCTCATGAAGTTGGGCAGGTATCCGAAAACACTCTTGGGACCTGGGCCAACCTCTAGCACAGAAACGTCTTTCCCGTGATGGAACTGGGAATGAAGAAGTTGAGAGAGTTCTGGGATGACGAAGTCACGGTAATTGCTCCACCCATTGTGGTGCAAGAAGAGATCAAAGCCATGCTGATATTCATCATCCGACAAAGCCTTGGTAGCCGTCTGGGATGGGAGTTGCTGCTTGAGGGCGATACGTAGAGCATCAAGAGTTGCCATATTGGAAGGTTGGCCGGTCTTGAAAGAAAAGGTACAGTGTCTAGAAGACTGAAGAGGGAAATCAAAGTCTAGGGGTATTTATCTTCATCAGAGCCAGAGACGCTTTAAGAATATGATTGTCACTTTTGCAACCCCCATGTCACTTGGAATTGGAGGGCCTCCTCGTGTGACAGCGATCAGCCATTTGTTCTCGTTGCCTGACTCCCGGCACTACAAGAAGCGAGTTCTCTTGCAAACATGGTAGATCAAGTCGATATCCAACGGAAAACGCAGTGTTTAGCGAGACGGCATTATGTCAATTGGCTTCAGTTGACGACAATGCTGGCAAAAATGTTGGTGTGACTCTTGAGCACGGAAGCAAAGATCATTCTGGGACAAACCTCTGATCTCGCTTGCAATATTTCTCAAACAACTACATATACAAACAGAATCACAAAAAGTAACAAGCAGCAAAAAAGAAGTGCCTCGCTTGTTTGCAATCGTACTTTATAGGAACAGCCCGATGCGGGGGTCGAACCCGCAACCTTGAGATCGCGTACTCGTAAGAGTCTCACGCTCTACCGATTGAGCTAACCGGGCGTGGCTCTGATTGTTGTGAAGTGGGCGCATTATTCTGAACCTGGAGATTATGTCAGATTGCATAGAGTTATGCACATATTCACTTTGCATTTAACCAATGACATACCATATGCTGCTATATCAGGCTCCACCTTGATCCCACTAATGCATGGCATAACTATGCACAGATGGGGTGTTGCTTCTGGCTGTTAAGCAACTCGTCAGACATTTAAATCGATGCCAAACATTGCGGCATCACGTCAAACATCAACCGCAATCCCCTTTCAACAAGCGAACTCCATTTTTACATGTGCAACGAGTTTAAACAAATATGATTTTACAGAGTAACGATTGCATTATCTTTACTAAACTGCCTAGCATCAGAAAATCATCCTGAAGTGCCTATGCTTCAGGGTAGCACCTCATTAAGCTTGACATGGAGATGATGAACTCGGACATTGTCTCAAATCTCATAAAGAAAAATAATCTCTTAAAAATTAAACATCGCTTCGTGTTCTGTTATGTCGCCAATATTTAGACAGCTTTAAGCCTTCCTTCGCTGAATACCGAGACACTCAAGGAATGGCCCATCATGGCATCCGATCAAATACGCTTGCTCCGTGGCAGACTCATTCACATGCTTAACCTTACACCACGAAGGTACTGCGAAAGTATCGCGCGCCTGCCACTGGAATGTCATAGTCTCGCCCGTCGGAGTAATCAACTCCGTGCGACCATTTCCTTCATAGCAATGATATAGATAGGACTGGCTCTCCTGGGATTCGAATGCTGCACCCGGACCTAACCTCTCAGCCTGCACGCCGAGGAAAGTCGACAATGGCTTTCCATCGGATAACTTATAGTGATAAATGGAGTACGCGTCATTACTGGAGTTGAGTTCTTGCTCAACTGGACCCCAGGGAAAACGGAATTCACAAGGGTCACAATGTCTAGCGAACATTAGCGATACTGCTTTGTACGGTGCTGTGGGAAATTACTTACTCGCTTGGGTATCGCGGGTCAGAGTAACCCTGAGCAAAATGAACGGGAGCAAAGCGGAACAAAGGCAGATTCAACATGTCTAACCAGATGACGGGCTTGTCGCTCTCGTTCCCGTGATCGTGCCAGTGCCAAATGGGCGTGATGACAACATCACCGCGGACAAGGGGCATCTTCTTTCCCTCAACCGCTGTGAAGCCCTCGCCATCGATGATGAAGCGAGCCGCAAAGGCAAGATGTCTGTGCGCCGGTGCAGTCTCGCCAGGTTTGACAATTTGAAGACCGCCATATATGGTGTCTGTAGTATACGGTGATTCTATACATCGTGAGTAATATGAAGCGCCGCAATTGAGGTGGCGCACTTACGCATGCTAGGATTGACTAGCATCAATACCCTTCTCTCAGCCTTTTCCTCAGGGACTAATTTGGCGGCGGTTTCGAGATGAGGCAGGGCTTCTTTGTATGTCCACATATGAGGCTTTGCTGTAGGGTTCGGTGACGGCGGCACCATCATGCTCATTTGTGACCATAGAGGCTCTAGGTTTTTCGATGGCAGTTCGCTAAGATACTGCTTCATCTCATCGGTTGTGCCATCATCAGAAGCTACGGCGCTAGTGTAGTTGCCCATATTCTGTGAAGTTTGCTAACAAAACTGAACAGGTAATTGATATGTTTTTAGCAATAATTAGTAGAAAGATGTGAAATAATGTTTGCAGATGAAGAGAAAATCGATTTGCAGCAGAAGGCTTACAGCACTGTAGAGCCGTGGGAGCCGTCAACCATCTCATTGATCATCCCAAAATAACCGAGACTCTCCTCCACAAACATTCCGGGGTAGCTCGGAGTCTCCGCTTTCCGACCGGATCTTGCTATGACTGGCCGACATGGTGGGTGTGGAACGCGACATTTCCAGGGATGTCACCCAATTGTTCAGTACATGATCAGTCCAACTATATGAAGGAGTTGAGCCTTTTGCTCAGAAGGCAAGAGTAAGAATTGCCAATACAATCGCGGTATTACCATCACAAACATGTCTTCAAACACCTGGAATCGCCTCATCCGCTTCGTCGATGACAACGGCAACGAGACATTTGGAGATCCGGAGATTCAGGACGACAAGGATTTTGCCGAGCGTCTGGCCAATAACGACCTATGGGCTGTTGAGTACAAGGGACAAAGTCCTGTGTCACAACTCGTCAAGAGTAAGAGAATTCACGTCAAGGAAATCCGAGAGCTACTTCGATCCTCCGATGTACCTATCATCCGATGCATTGGACTGAACTATATTAAGCACAGTAAGAGAAATTTCCGCTACTATGAGCACAATTACTAACGACAGTGTCAAGTCAAGGAGGGCGGCCGAACACCACCGCCTTACCCTTCATTATTCATTAAGCCTTCAACCTCCATTGCTGGCTTTGGTGAAGACGTCCCCATCCCTAAAATTGCCCAGGACGGCACAATAGATTATGAGGGAGAGCTCGTATGTTCATCACCGAAGCCTAACGAGTTATTGCTGATTCATTTCACAGGGCATCGTCATCGGCAAGTCTGGCAAAAACATTTCTAAAGAGGACGCCCTATCCTATGTAGCAGGCTACGTCGTCACTAATGACGTATCGGCACGAGCATGGCAGCGAGACCCTAAGAAAGCAGGCGGCGTTCCCCAGTGGTGCTTTAGCAAGGGCTTCGACAAGTTTGCACCTATCGGTCCTGTTCTTGTGTCTCCCGCTGTCGTTGGCAACGCTTCAAAACTGCACTTGACGACGACTGTCAACGGTGAGGTGAGACAGAGCGAGGGCACGAATGACCTGCTGTTCGGCGTGGAGGAAATCGTCAGTTTCATCAGTTCCGGAACTACGCTTGAGGCTGGTACTGTCATTCTTACTGGTACGCCGAGTGGTGTAGCTATGGGTATGAAGGAGCCCAGGTACCTTGTTGATGGCGATGTGGTCGAGGTTAGCATCACTGAGTTGGGTAGCGTGAGAAACAAAATGGTCTTTGAGTAACGACTTAAAAGAGAAAAATATACGCTATAGACTGAATTTGCTCATGATCGTTGTTCGTTAATCGTGCTATTCATTCAGGAGCTCCCAAACTCCTTGGATATCGTTCAACCAGGACATGTCATTCACATTGAAGTCGAGATCTGCAAAGTCCCGAGGGTTGAAATCAGGTACTGGAGATCCAAATCCCTGACCCAACTGCTGGATACGATCAAGTGATTCGATATCGGGCATCATTTGTGGGGATATCTGGTCGTCTCGTGTATCTGTGTGGGATATCCCGTTATTGTTGCTGGAAACCTCACGCCCTAGCGAACCTCTAGATGTAGCCTGCAAAATCTTGGAAGAGAGAATATGCAGCGCAGTAACGCATCTCTTCGCTGATTGTCCAAATTGTTCATGGGTCTTGAGGAGCGAGATGGCCTGACCCCAGGATTGTCCGATTTCGACAGCAGAAAATACATCGGGCCTCAGCTTGGCTGCAATTAAGACAGTCGCAGCTGAGTAGATATAATAAACTCGATACCACCATGCTGGGAGAAGGCCAATTGTACTGTCCATTGATCGATGCGCGACGAGTGTGTTAATCATGTTCTGGGCTGTGGCAACACAGAACATGGCACTCTGTTGGATGACACGAGCTTGTAAGTTATCCTCAGCCTGCGGCCTTTCTGATGGGAACGGCGACAGGCAGAACCTAGACAGAATTGGTCTGAGAAGCAAAATACGTGCGTGAAGAAATCTGTTTACAGATTGTCAGCATTGATGCAGAGAGAACGCTGATTTGAGGAAGAAAACCGACCTCATGCGCAGAATAACCGCCTGGCGTTGTGCTATCTTGTCTGAGTTAGACTCGAGTAAGTCCCATCTGAGATGTTTCGGCAGTCTCGACTCCCACCGGCTGATGGAACGATCGAGTTGGACCACTCTATCAAGATCATCGTCTTCACCGTCTGAGGTCTCGGAATCCGAGTCTGTCTCTTTTGCTTTATGTATGTTGTCCTGTATATGACTATAGAATGCCATCATAGTCTTGTGTATTATCTCATAAAGGCGGACCGACTGAACAAAAAAGCTGTAGTATTCTGCATTCTGGATTGCGCTCTGTTCATTTGTGGTTGATTCGGTCGGGAGCGGGACAGACTTTGCGAGGTGTCGTGAGACCATGGCAGGGCGACCATGAGTTACAGATACCATGCTAATTCAACCAATTAGTTGTGCCGGGCGAAGCATGATACTCTCGACCTACCGATCCATGAGGACACATCCGTACCATATCCTTCTTAATAATTCCCGTTCTCCAGGATCTGAACGACCCGAGGATGTCTCAGGCAAATGGAAGCCCAAGCCTTGGGCCATCCTGATAGCTGACCCAATCACCATCCACGTTTGATGGGGATTATTAGTACTTTGAAGATACTGACTTGTCACCAAGAGGCACTGCACAAGCTCCAGGGAGCCAGGCTCCCATGGGTTCATGGGTAACAACTCTTGCGCCCGATGGAAAAATGTTTCGCTCGATTGCTCGCGCTGGTCCAGAGTTTGCGATTCAAAAAGCTGTGTTGAGAGGGCGAGTATGACGTTGAGCGTGGCCATGAAAATACGCTCGTCCAAGTCCATTGTTGTACCAGAAAAGATAGCATTGTAGGCTCTATCCCATCGTGTTCTATCAAGGAAGGGATATAATGGGTCGACGTAGAACCAGTAGAGCTCCATGAGATGATCGGCTTGCCTACGTGGAGGAAGAACATACGAGAGTGTAGACGATGAAGCTGACGTCGTGGAACCTACGCCATCAAATGATCGGGGAACACTTGATGGGTTACCATGTGAGTCTGTTGTAGGCCTTCCTAGTCTCAAATCGATGGCTTTCTTGATCTGGGCCGTAAAGGAACCGGCACTGCTTTTGCCAAAGAACTCTTCAGTGCTAGCCCCATCGTCGGCGACAGCAGTCATGGAGTCAACAGCAGAAGGACTAGCAGACGGCAGCGAAGCACCTATCTTGCGCTGTCCATGTGGATCTGGTCTTCGACTGCCAGGAGTCGAGGTAGATGGAGACGAGTAGTGTGGTTGTGGTGGATTTGAAGGACGTCTATGTTGTTGTGTGTCCATGATACCTGGTGAGTAACTACTATTTCGTTGATCGTCTTGCACAAAGGGTGAGGTCTTGTCCCTACCGTGCTTCTGTGCCAAGGGGACGCGACATTGATTCTGCGCGATTGAGGAGGCTGTATAATTGCAGCTGTCACGCAAAGCCAACTTTCTATTGCAACTACCACAAACTACAGTCACTTTAGCTATTGCGCTTCCAAGATGACATGGAACAAAAGAATAGAATCTGACCTGGCCGCACTCCATCACATTTGACTTTCTTTATTCTGCAGTGATCGCATGCTACATCGATTTTGAGACGCTTCGATCCACCATGGCGATAGGGAGGCCCAACAGTTGTTCTTGGTGGAGGTTCCATAATGTAACTTCGTTATCGTTGCCGGAAGGAGGATTAAAAAGTTCGGAAGAGTCAAGAATTGGTCCGGAACGGATAGCCCCCATGTTATAAGTTACCTTAACTCACGCAAGTCCAATCGGAAGACCTAGTTAAATCCACCTTCAAGAGACATTGTGACCAGGTTCCCCTCTTTCTCCGCATATCAACGCCCTTTTGACTCCTCACTTCCGGCCTTCCTCCCACTGCTCGGCACTTTTGATAGGTTCCATCCAAGTTGGCCGATTTCTGACGAATATCTCCATTTTTGGGCGTAAACTCAAACTACAGGTCATGTCAGTTCCCCGACTCGTCATCCTCCATCGAGTGTGCAAGACTTACCCTCCGTCCAAGAGTGGAAGTCGAATGAGATAGAAATTTCCCCGCGCAGCTGCTGGAACAGTCCATAAAGTGCATCCACATGTGCGACAAAAGGCCTTTTCTTTGCAATCTCCACTTGATGTATCGTGAAGGTTGTATCTCGTGATCGACTTATTGTCTATAGTGGAAACTTGAACAGTCTCGGTAGCAAACTTTCCAATCTGTGTGCAGTTTAGTAAATAAATCACAACACTTATCAGAGGCTATACCAATTGTTGAAGCCCACCAGCACCTTTGCTACAATGCGTACAGAAGCATGACAATACGGCGATTGGCTCTGACGAGATTGTGAAATTGATGGCGCCGCAGAGACAACCGCCTGAGTATAGGGTTTGCATTATGAGCAAAAAAAATGGACTTGGTCTCAATGTGATTTTTATAAAGATTAAAGTGGAGGATCAATCTGGACTATTATATCAACAGTATTTGGTTCGGGTCCGAGGATTACAAAGCTACAGTCCGCCCACACAGAGGAACAGAGGGAGGCTTGGTCAGTCCTTTATGATCTGAGGGCCATGAGATAAAGTGACAAATATTGCAATCAGTGTTCACTAGGGCTATCAATATGTCTTTAACGAAAGTTACATCGTTTATTCACTCTTATGGTGCCGGCTGAGCTTCTCTAAACATTGTTTCGTAGGCAAGCTAGGAGGCATACAGAATATGAGATCTTGATCTATTACACAAATGAGAGATAGCATGAGAATATGTATCTATGGGTCGAAAGAAGCCCTTTCAACCATAACTACTTTCTGATCGACAATCTCTGCAGATGATGAACCCAAGGAGAATTGGTACTCGCCCTCGTCTACCACCCACTTCCCCCGACCAGTGTCAAAGTAAGCTAAATCTCGGTCCACGACTTGAAGCTTAACTTCTTTCTTCTCACCAGGTTGCAGTCGTACTTTATGGAATGCCACAAGAGTCTTTATGGGATGTTCGGAAGATTGCACAGCTCGCCCAGCATAGACTTGTACTAATGCGCCTCCAGCTTGTTGCCCTGTGTTGGAAACTTGAGCAACGATAGACAAGCCATTGCCTTCCCTTGTCACATTGCTGAACTCATAGTCAAAAGTTGTGTATGAAAGACCATGACCGAAAGGAAAATTGACTTTGTCCCTTGCGATCCTGTCAAAGTGGCGGTATCCGATAAAGATTCCCTCCTCATATTTCACCTTGAGCTTGCCATCAACATATTCGCCTGGAAAGTTCCCGTGTGCTGGGCAATCCTCAATGCTTTTGGGAAAGCTGACGGGCAAACGACCTTCGGGGTTGACAGCACCTGTGAGGACATCGGTAATGGAGTACCCGCACTCTTGACCTGGGAACCAAGCCTGTACTACAGCAGGAACCTTTTCTAACCAGGGCATAGCGATGGCAACACCAGTTGAATTGACGACAATCGTGTTAGGATTGGCAGATGCCACTGTCGTCACTAGAGCATCTTGAGTGCCCTTGCGCGGTAAATTGAAGGAATCTTGGTCGCGACCCTCAGTTTCCCACTGGGGGTCATGCCCTGTGAATACAATGGCGTAATCTGCATCCTTTGCGACTTGTGCTGCTTCACCGACGAGATCTGCGTCATGGTCTGACTCAAGAGAGAAGCCGACACGGACACCACTTCGACCTTCGAGAATGGTCAACCCGATTTTCGTTGGGGGGTCACTGCAGATACGGAGACGATATGTCTTGCCTGCTTCGAAGTTGTGACGGAACTCAGGCTCAGGTGCAGCGAGGAAGAGAGAGCCCATAGGATCAGTGCAGTTAGCTGTCTGTTGGTAGATGATCTCACCGTCGACGTAAACCCTCGTGGGACCTAATCCAGAGCATGCAATGTAATGGCTTCCCGTCTCTGATGGTGTAAAGTCTCCGACTATCTCTAGTCGTCGCCATAGGGATTCTTGAGAGCCCAAGGGTGAGTACGCTGAGGTTGGCTGTCCGATAGTCGACACTGGAGAATTCTCACCCTCCTTGAACAACTGCCTGCTAAATCCAGGCTTCCCATCAAGGCCAACAACCGTGCCAGCTGATCCAGTGGGCTGGATAGCAGGAAGGAGACGTTCCTTGTGAGCGCCCTTGGCAAAGGTGAACTCGACATCGTCGCCCAGGGCCTCATGAAGACCCTGCCAAGGAGTAACCTTGCGATATGCGTTGACAGAAGCGCTACCGCCTCCGTGAGCCATAGCGTCCTTGGCAAACCCAATCAAAGCAATTCTCTTCTTCTGCACCTTTTGTTTGGTGAGAGGAAGGATACCTTGATCGTTCTTGAGAAGTACAATGCCTCGAGCACCGGCTTCACGTATCATCTTCCGTAGTTCGGGAGTGTTTGTATTCTGACCAAGAGCAACACCTTGAGGCTCAGCTTCAGAAGCCTTGAGCTTTGTCGCCCACTCAATGAGAGTCCTGACTCGTTGGTTGATGGTGTCTTCAGATAGTTCTCCTGTTTCAAGTGCCTGCTTCACAGCATCTTCCTTGCGGAGACGCGGAGGACCCGGCATCTCCAGGTCAAGTCCAGCATTGAGAGCTGCAGCTACTGAATTGGTGCCACCCCAATCACTCATGACAAGACCCTTCCACCCCCACTCGCCGCGAAGCACATTTTCGAGAAGCCATTTATGCTCATCACAATGAACTCCATTAACGTGATTGTAAGCAGTCATGACAGCCCAAGGATTTGCTTCTTTGACGGCAATCTCAAAAGGTCGTAAATAAATCTCCCTTAACGTGCGCTCGTCGATGGTCTCATCGACAGTTGTCCTGGCAGTTTCCTGCTCATTGGCGACGAAGTGCTTTATTGTCGCCGACACGCCGAGACTTTGCAAACCCTGAATGACCCTCGAGGACATTTTGCCTGTTAGGAATGGGTCCTCGCTATAACTCTCAAAGTTGCGACCGCCGAGTGGATGGCGGTGCATGCAGACTGTTGGGCCCAACATGCAGTTGACGCCCTTGCCTCGTGCTTCTATGCCGAGAGCGCGTCCGAATTGCTCGGCAAGATCAACGTCAAAAGTGGCTGCGAGGTTGCATGCTGCTGGAAAACATGCCGACTTAATGTCCAGGTCTGTCGCCGCTGAACGAATTCCATTTGGTCCATCTGCGGTCTAACATTTGTTAGTGAGCGTGGTTGCAAGGGACGAGATGAAATTGCCTTAATTGAGGGGACACCCTTGTGAGGAATTCCAACTGTTTCGGAGAAGCTTTTTCCAGCAAGAAGTGAAATCTGAAATACATTAGTTCCGTAATGGAAACGAATCTTAATTGACATACCTTCTCCTCGAGCGTCAAAGAATTAATTATCGTATCTATCTCAATATTTACCATGATGCCGTTGTCTATGTTGAGCTAACCAGGTTTGAGGGTGTGTTTTGGCTAATAGAGTAGTGAACGAGCTTGTGCTGATTATTGGTGGTCGGGAATAGAAGTAGTTGGGGAACTAAAGTTCTGATTCTAATTAATATCGCTCATTTGCCAACTGTTAACTGGAGACTCATCCAATTCTAGACAAAGTCATTCAGCTTCCGTGAACAATTAACCGACTGACCCTGTGGTCACTTGAAGTTGCAATAATTAGTGAGCCCAGAACACCTAACATGCCTAAGACAGCCTAAGCTGACCTGCTAATTTCGTCGTTTATGCCCACGTCGAGTCATGTTTCCTGAGCCCTGGACAGACTGAGTCTGGGGACTGAGCTCCGTACACCCAATCAAAGAACTCACTGCTCGGAAGCAGGGGTTTATGACCAATGAGACAACGGTCCGAAAAGTCGGAAGACTCAAGAATAATGTCGGATCTTAAGTCCAAACTCGTCAGGCCAAGACCTCGTTAAACAACTTGTCAACGTCTTCCATGCGCCCAAGGATGGGCTTGACTTCCCCATGGGGTTCTTCCTCAACAGTTATGTGGGGTAATCGATCATTGATATTTCCTTTCGTTCCGGTATAGACATGAATATTGTTATAATCTCCTTGGCCCTGATGTTTCGAATCTGCTAAGATCCAGCTTTGTTTACCATAACTGTCTATTGCTTGCTGGTAGTTGCCGTTGCTCAAACTCTTTAAACAGCACTCTGTCAATTGAAAGCGACATGGGTTCGCCAACAAACAATAAAGGGGCTGCTGCTTCTGTTGGTACCGATCTTGCGGCGGTGAGTTGCCTTTCTAAATGAGTTTTCGTATTTAGACTTATACTGACAATGTCTCAAGGTACTCCCCGGTGATACACGACCATGGTGGCGCGTCCCACATCTTCTCAAGCTCAACCTTCTTCTTCTCATCCCCCTAATCTCATCTGGCGCTATCGGCTATGATGGCTCCATGATGAACGGCCTCCAGACACTCCCCCAATGGAGAGGCTATTTTGGCAACCCCGAAGGTGCCATGCTGGGCGCCCTCAACTCCGTCTACCCCGCCGGTAAAGTCATTGCGCTCTTCTTGGTTACATATGTATGCGATCGTTTTGGTAGAAAGAGGGCCATGATGATTGGATCCGTTGCCTGTGTCGCGTTTGCCATCATGCAAGCGGTGTCACAGAACCTCGAAGCCTTCATTGCGGCGAGAGCGATCCTCGGGTTCTTTACCAGCTTCTTGGCCCAGCCGAGTCCGATTCTCATCACCGAACTTGCCTATCCGACCCACCGAGGCAAACTTACTGCGTTGTACAACACATCCTTCTACCTTGGCGGTATAATCGCTGCATGGTGCACGTTCGGAACGTTTAAACTCGACACAACATGGAGCTGGAGGATCCCCTCTCTTCTGCAGGGAGCCCTCCCCGCGCTGCAGCTCATCGGTGTTTACTTCCTACCAGAGTCTCCTCGATGGCTTGTCGCCAATGGTCGCCGGGAGGAGGCTCGTAAGATCCTGGCTACGTACCATGCAGGTGGGGATGCGGATGCTCCTCTTGTCAACTTTGAGATGGCCGAGATTGAGGGGGCTCTGACGCACGAAGCCGATGCCATGTCACAAAACTCTTGGCTCGAGCTCCTGCGGACTCCCGCCAACAGAAAGCGGACTCTTATCGCGGTCATTGTTGGATGGTTTGCTCAGTGGAATGGTGTCAATCTCATCAGGTATGTTGTGTAACCCGGCCCCGCACCCGGTAGAACTCGACTAACACATTGTGTAGCTACTACCTGGTCCTTGTTCTCAACACGATCGGCATCACCAAAGCGAGAGACCAGACTCTCATTAACGGCCTTCTGCAGATCTCCAACTGGCTTGCGGCAATCTTTGTCGGTGCTATGTTGGTGGATAGACTCGGACGTCGTACATTGTTCTTAATCTCGACCTGTGGCATGTTTACGTCCTACATCATTTGGACTGGCCTCAGTGCCTCATTTGACGGCAGTCGGAGCCCGTCTACTGGCAAGGCCATCGTCGCGTTCGTGTTCATCACCTTTTTCTTCTACGCTATTGCATGGGCACCGCTTCTTCAGGCATATACAGTTGAGATCTTCCCATACACACTGCGTGGTCGAGGCGTTTCCATCATGTACATCAGTACCTTTGTCGGTCTGGTGCTCGGAAACCAGGTCAACCCCATTGCTATGAAGAGCATTGGCTGGAAGTACTACATTCTGTTCTGCTGTATTCTGTTCTGTCTTATTCTTGTCATTTGGTTCCTGTTCCCTGAGACCAAAGGTCACAGCCTTGAGGAGATACAAGCTCTTTTTGAGGGCGAGTCACACCGTGCGATGCAAGCTGGAAAGCTTGAGGATCTTGAGAATGCACATAATGATAGAGAAGGAAAGAAAGACAAGAAAGTGGACTTGGTTGAGGTTGCCTAGCAAGACTCGTTCTACGCGGCTTAACACTTCAGACGTCAGGATATGTAGTAAATATAAGGTATCAAAATGACATACATGCAGCAAATCAACCTAGATAAATCTTTCTCGTGGCCAAAGTACTAATCGATGATGTTGCACCACTGCTGCTAGAAAACTGTGCAAGGTAACTTGCCGTGTGTGTGTGACCAGTCCGAACAGGTTGCAAGCATATTTGTGTCAGGCTTTATCCACATATTAACATGCTTAGCGAGCCGGCGTTGGTGACATGAGAGTTTGTGACACGTCTTACGATACAGAAATCACCATACCAACAAGTTCGATTCGTACAACATAGGAAGACGCACCTCGGAACGGAAATGGTTATTGACCTGGGCAAAATACATTTTATTCGCCACTGTGGATGTGGTCGTGCCGCGAAACATTTCAGCAACCATATCTTATCGGTCCGGTTGTAGATGTGGTGTATCCTTTGAATACGAGGAGATCTTAATTGCTTCTGCAACAAACATTAGATGTACTACTGGAACGTCCGATAGCTTGGCATCACTCTGATTGACCATCCAACTATAAATAAGCGATTCCTCTAGTAGTCATCACTGAACAACTTACAGCACTATTGGAACAATATCGAACAATCTGAAAACAGGCAATCAACTGTCTCTACCAACAACATGAAGTATTCCACTGCCAGCATCCTTATTCTTGCTCAGGGCATCGTTGCCGCGCCCTCCCTTTTGAGCGAGCTGGTCCACAACAATGCCAAAGACAGTTATGAACCCTCCGGAGGGGATATCACGTTAGTAACCAGCTTTCGCCTCCTAGGCTTTTCCACATAATTACCACTAGCTTGTCACTCAGATATTTCCTTGGATGAGCCATTTGATGTATCATTCAGCTAACACGGGAGGGTCTTCAGTCTGTCTATCAAAGTATCGCAGTCTCCCATGAAGGTTGCGCCGCATGACGTTGTCAAATTCGATACCTGCTGGCAGGCATGTTACGACAGCGAAGTCAGTTGTCCCAAAGATTGGGTAAGTCAGAGACAAGAGCTTCGTCGACTGAAACTGTTACTAACATGAAGACAGTTTTCCAAGGTTGAGGTAAGAGAGTTTAACTAAAACAACTAAATGGCCAATTTACTGACACAGAAACGGCAGGACGGTTGCTGGACATGCTGCACAAAGCGATTTGGATAACTTTGTGGTCTGTAAATGCACAGTCGTTGATTTCTGGCGCAACTCGCTTGAAAATCCGACTGGGTGCTCTTCTTAGCGGGTTCACATATGAAACCTGCTGTGGGAAGTGTTTCCCTTCATCTGCGATTCTTGTATCGGGTCAACTGTTAAGTTGTTGAGAACGACATCGGATTGTGTATTTGATGTTTGAAGGAAAGACGCAAACAGTAGGGTATTAGATAAGTACCAATTAACAACGTCGACACAGTAACTAGGTTGCGTTTGTTGTTGAAGTTCGTAACGGTTCGTACATCGTAAATTGGTGTGAGTTCAGACTGTACCTGGATAGTGCTAGATCTGGACTCTAAACCCTCTTTTTTATTTAAGTACCACTTGTTTACATTTCGTATACGTTGGCACTACTATATAACCCGCAACCAAGAGTACCGTAGCCTAAGCTCTACCGTGCAGCGTCAGTGAGGAATAAAACTGCAAGAGATATGTCATAGCAGTGGGTTTAAACAAGGGCGTTTTGTGGTGAACGTAAGCCCGGGTAGCAAGTGTAGACTTGAGGCATTTGGACCATACATTTCTTCGCAAAAATCCTTGTCAACAGGCGAGTCAAATTTAGATTTGCATATCTAGCGCTTGAACAGTCGTCGAACTGTCAGAAAGGCTCGCAAGGGTTCATCATGCTCGACAAGAGAACACTAGATGTATATCGGAACATATATAATAAGTCCGCATACACATGTCTTGGTAATTTGATGGGAAGGTGTATACATGAAATGATCATTATTTTTATAGGCTTTTCCTCATCAGTGACGAGATTCCCACTGTTCAGCTTCAGACATTCGAAACTATACTGGTAATAGTGTGAATGCATAGTAGTCATCGACTTGCAGAAGAAACGTTATAGAACAGCAGGTTGCAATAGGCATGGAGTTAAAACTCAAAGGGAACAGTTGACTCAACATCAGCACCGCCCCTAGGTCAGAGCGAGTAACGAAACAAATGAACCTTGGTAATAATGCGAAAAAGATGAAATCTTCCTAGATAGGTAGTGAATATAGCCGCGAACCAAATGCGGCAATGTTCCAGCGTCAATCATGTCAGTCAACAGATAGACGTTACTCATAACGCACTACACAAGTTTTGTTTGCACCACCTATGCAACATTCACATTTGCAGCGATATAGAAAAAAGCCCTTTCAACTAACATTTACTTTCAATGCCTGCCATGAAATGCTCAGAAGTTCTTTCTTGAAGTATAAATACCTGCAAGTCCCGACCTTTCCCTTAGTAGATATCCAAAACCTCAACTTCAAACTCAACACTAGCTAAATCGAAACATTCTACAATCTATCGATATGCCTGTCTACACCTACATCATCGAGACTTCACAAGTCACACATCAATGCAAAATGATGGAAGTTCTCGAAGACATATATGGCAGGGATAGGTTCCGTGTCCAGATCATGGGCCGCACGGGTTTTCGCATCAAAGTGACGACTTTTGACCCTAAGGCACCATGGGAGAGACTTAGGGCGCAGGGTATGGTGTGCCAGGCGCTTCAGATTGATGCAGGGATAGTAAAGAACGACCAGTAGAGAAACAAGGATATCTCGTCAGGTGGGCAGGTATCGCAAGTCTAAATAGTTTAGAGTGTATCAGAAACACTGGCCGTCCATCTTCAAATCTGTGATAGAGTGTTCTTGAATCATGCAAAACTGTTCAAATTTGTGTTGACAGATAGACTTAATTGCTAACAATCTAATTTGACGTTAAACACGGCATTGAAGAGACGTATGATAATGTTTCTTTATTCACGTTGCTCTCACTAAGCCGCGCTGAAAGATTCCACCTTGATCGATCCACCCAAAGAGTTCTCGGCGTAGTTGAAGATGCCGAAGCGATATGCAATGAAGAAAGCCCAGCCATTGTAAAGCTTAAAGTTAGGGCCAAGCGTCTCGTACTTGGATCCATCCCAGCTAAATGAGAAGACAGTGTTTCCGGTTCCTGCAGGATCAGTATCCATTTGGATCCTCAACCAAACAGCAGTTCTTCCCGAAGGCACAGCAGCAGTAGCCTTGACATCACCCATGCTAGTTGTCGTGCCATTCCATTCGTCCATGTTCATTCCATGCTTTGTAGCGAGTGTAAATTGGCCGTTTGTGCGATGAATGCCAATGTAGGCGCTTTGGTCACGGAAGGCCGAGAGACCTGCACGGTCTCCGTCTTTCATCTTAGAGAAGTCAATCTTGACAGTTCCGACAGGGCGGTTGCCGTGTGTCCTGTGTGTAAGAGTGTTTCGAGCTTGGTAGATATCCTTGGTCACCGTCGCTGTGCGAAGAGTTAACCCGTTGTTGACAGTGAACGAGTTCGTATCGGGGTTGTGGTTCCATTCCCAGGAAGGGCTGAGAGATGTGCCGGAGAAAGTGTCAGTTCGTGCCCAGTTCTTTGTCACGCCTGATGTGCCGGGCAAGGTTGGGTATGAAGATCCCCATCCGCCATTGCTGCCCTTGGTGAGGATGGGAAAGCCATCACTGCCCCAAGTAACAGGTGCCAGTACCGGCAGACGTCCAGCGGGGTAGGCCCAGGTGAAAGACATGAAGTACCAATCGCCCTTGGGAGTCTTTATGAGACTACCTTGGTGAGGCGAGTTGCCACCATTGATGGGAGGCGTGACCTTGTCGGCGAGGAGCTTCTTTTCGTAAGGACCCCAAGGGCTCTTGGACTTCCAGATCCAAGTCTGGCTGTTGCTTGGGCTGTCGTTCAGGACGTAGTAGAGGCCGTTGATCTTGTACATGCGATTACCCTCTAGGTCGTCTTTACCGATGTCGGCTTTGCTAAAAACACCTTGCGATTTGACTTGGCTGAATCCATCCTTAGACAATTGAGCGACGCGAACATCCGCGGATCCTGACACTATATACATGGTATCATCATCGTCAATCAAGATACCATTATCGTAGTGGCAGTTTCCATCGCCAAGATTGCCACGGTTAGTCCAGGGCCCTTCAGGCGATGACGCAGTAAACACCCAAGTCTGGTAAAAGTTGACGCATCCAATCCAGTACCAGAGGCCATTACTCTTTCTGTACCGCATCGATGAAGCCCACGTTCCGCCACGGTAGCTCCGCTGGGTTCCGGTCAGATCATATCCATCGCCAAACGTAAGGCGTGGAATAGAATGGCCAACGAGGTCCCAATTCAGCAAATCCTTTGATCGCAAGATCGGCGCTCCGGGGCTGTAGTGGAAGTTGGAAGCGGAGAAGTAGTAGTTGTTGTCGGGGCCCAAGAAAACATCGTTGTCGGGGAAGTCGGAATAGATGATGGGGTTGTTAAAGGTATCAGCGCGAGGAACGAGGCCAGCCGACGTTGGAGTCAAGGAAGCGACCCAGAGACTGGCTCCCGCGAGGATTGTAGAAACCTTCATGTTGAGACTGTTGACGAGCAAAAGAGGTACAGCCTGTTTGAAACAAACTTGAATAGATACTTATATGTGCTCAGGCTATACCACATAAATCAGTTCCGTTAACGATATTGTCTACATCAGGCAATTTCAAGCTCGGACCTTGGGCCTGAAGCAGCAACTTCGGTACTCAGCTCCGGATATCCCAAGTTTGGAATATGCAATCAAGATCATTTTCGTCTAACGCACCATTTAAGTCCTGTTTCAGCCGAGACTGGATAATTATGATGAGTGCCTGGCAGTAACAGAGTTGACCTACAAAGCTTCGAAGAGGGAGCATAGTGCTGATACTCGTGACCAAAATATAAAATGAAAAGATCTATTAATCGCTCATTGTCTATAGCTATCCTATTATAAACCTAACATGTCCGCAGCAGCTCAAGTGCACATTAATCGCGAAGATCCACGACAACCTTCTCACTACTGACACCCTTGAAGAACAACAAATCCAGCGCATCATTCAATCCGCCAAGTCCACCAGGAATCTTCTTCGCAGGTACCGACACCAGGCTGTTGGTCTGAAGCGCCTTGGGGAAGTACGTCTCGAATGTCCACTTTAGTAGCTCTGCATTCTCCTCCTTGCCCAAAAGCAGAGACCAACCCTCGAACTTGCGGGTAACTCCGGCGGGTAGAGTCTCGGGACCAAAAGGTGGTTGCAAGGCATAGACGGAATCGCCGCCCTGGGCTGCGACGACTTGCGCATTGAGCTTGATCGTGTCGCCAGTCGAGATCGTATCAACAACGATATCGTAGGGTCCAGCAGCAGTAAGATCCTTGATCAGGTCTTCGGAATCTTGAGTATGATCAATGATTTTGGAAGCGCCAAGAGTGGACACAAATTCCTTGTGCTTTGGGGAAAAGGTCGTGACAACATCGTAACCAGCTTGAGTGAGGTACTGTACAGCCATACTACCGACGCTGGAGGTTCCACCATAGATGAGAATCTTCTTGCCCTGCGACTTGGGCTGCTCTCCGGGCACAGGCCTCTCCAGCTTCAAGGTATAGTTGAACAGAGCGGGAATAGTGGGAAGGTTACCGACGAGGCGGACAGCAAGATCAAGAGTCGCATCGTCTGATACCTTGGTGGTAGTGACCTCTTGCGAGATGGAATACTCTTGGTAAGCACTGTACTTGCTGTCTTGAGCACCTGCAGTCTTCATGCCGACCACCTTGTCACCAACTTGGAAACCGGTGACTTCTGATCCAACTTTGTCAACAATCCCGGCAAATGAGCTGCCGAGAATGGTGGGGTATGGGAGTGGGAGCATTGCAACCTTTGCGATCTTGGCATCAACAGGCTGGAGGGCAATGATCTGGTTCTTGACGAGGATCTCATGGGGACCGGGTTGGGGAGTTTCGATCTCCCGGATTACCAGGGGGGCCTTGGCGGCGGGGACTTGAGCTGCAAGATGAGGCATCTTATTTAATACGAAGGTTGTGATTGAAAAGTTGAGTTATAATGATTTAGATGAAAATAGCTGATTGTGAGACTGGTGATTGCTTTGAGGCTTGGAGTGTGAAGTGATGCTGTTTGAGATGGTATTCAAAATGGTTGGGATATGTGTCAATTAAATATTCGTTTCCGTTGATGCTCTCCCTTCTATCTCACCTGGCTCGGTGTTCCTTCATGGTGGAAGGATTCGCGACTTGGGCCATTTGTTCATGTATGTCAGCGTGGTAATTCTAATAGAGCCGTTGATTATCTGACAGCATGAATCCATCTGCAAACCATGTCTAGGCCATTGGCTACTCGGAGTCTTGGCATTTCGCGAGCGGGGCTGGTTACATTCTTTGCCTACGAAGCTAACAGAAGCTACCTCTGGTCGTACTGCGAATATGTGGTGTCTCAAGTAGCTACTCTTAGCCAGCCCCTGTCAGCAACATTTCCATTCAGGGCAGTTGGACAAAGACCGAACACACACTTATTAGCCGTAAGTGCTTGGACCTTGGCTCACAAATCAATACCCTAGTAAATTGGACGCTATCGGTCTTGTCGCATTACCGAGCTGGCACCGTCTTTGCAATCAAGGGTGATCGCGAAACCATGGACATCCGACTTCTCCATCTTAGAAATCGTAGGAATACCTGATTGGGAATCAACGATGGTGTCAATTGAAACTAGTGTTTTCTCATAGTAGAAGAAATTGAATACATAAAGATGATTATCTCGTTCTCAAATCCGTCTCATCTCTCATCATCAATCACATCACAACAATCACCACATCAACAGTCAAGCAACAACTTCAAAACAACCCACTCCAATCTCAACCACACTCAACACATTACCAAATCTTTAAAATGTCTCGTGCAATCCTCATCACTGGCGCTACCGGAAAGCAAGGCGGCGCTGTCATCAACGCCCTTCTTGCCAAGAGTTCTTCCGACTTTCTCCTCCTTGCAGTCACTCGCAACAAAGAGTCGACTTCTGCAAAGAGTCTGGCGGCCAAGTCTTCCAATATTAAGCTCGTCGAAGGCGATCTTGATTCCATCCCCGCTCTGTTTCAGGCCGCTAAGCGTGCCGCGGGAACTGTACCAATCTGGGGAGTCTACTCTGTTCAGCTTTCCATGGGCAAGGGTGTTACCCTAGAGGGCGAAGTCCGCCAAGGCAAGGGCCTCATCGACGAATCCATCAAGGCCGGTATCAAGCACTTTGTTTACTCCAGCGTCGATCGCGGCGGTGATGAAAAGTCTTGGAACGACGCTACAGTTGTTCCTCATTTCAAGACCAAATTCGAGATTGAGCACCATCTACGCGACTCCACAAAGAACGGAAAGAGTTCGATGAACTGGACCATTCTACGTCCCACCGCATTCATGGAAAACCTCGAACCTATTTTCGCGACCAAGATCTTCCTCACCATGATCCGGGACACTCTGAAAGATAAGCCTCTTCAATGGGTTGCCACCCAAGATATTGGCTACTTTGCTGCCGAAGCTTTCACTGATCCTCAGGGTTGGAACAAGAGGGCTATCAGCATAACTGGCGATGAGCTTACTTTTGCTCAGCTGAGCGAGGCTTTTGAACATGCGACCGGCGGGCCTGCAGGAACCACATTCGGTATCCTGGGCAAGGCTTTGAAAGTCGGCGTGAAGGAACTTGGAATCATGGTCAACTGGTTCAGAGATGAAGGATACGGAGCCGATCTTGCCAAAGTACGACAGTTGAACCCTGGGGCCAAGACTATGGAACAATGGGTCAAGACCAGTGCTTTCGTGAGCCATTGATTGATACATAGTCGAACATATTCTTACTGGAAAGGGGGGGGTTTGTTATATCGTATACTAATAGGAGTGGGTTGACAGAATGAGAAGGACGGATAGACATGTTTCATTATCATAGATTAATTGCAATTTCTTTTTGTTTCCTATCTAACATTAATTTCCATTGCGAATCCACTCCATTAATCCATCGGTCAGCGTCTTGGGAACAACAATGATTGCGACGTCGTTTGATTGGGATCTACATCAACATACTATCGAAACATACAGACTCGAAAACTGATGACCGGAAACGTGAGAGATATTGTCCAAGATATAATACCTGACATGAGATATGACTAAAACGTGAATATGCCTCGCACAGCTTTGACCAAATTCTGTGCCAGAAGCTTATGGATGGCTCCACTGGCATGATAGTCATCAGCCCAGAGACAGTTACTCGACCCGAAACAAGTAGCATCCTTTGCTCCGTACTTGGCATAGTTGTCAACGACTTGATCAAATGAGGGTTTAGTATCAAAGATTTGCAGTTTGACGGCTGGGTGCGCGGAAGTAAAGGCGACTGCTTTGGATTGTACTGCTTTGTTATAGGAGATTATGTCCGCCCTGAGACGAGCCAGGTCAACTGCAGGTTGACCGATCATCTTTGGGAACTGATCAGCGTATGCTATACATGTTAGCCTTGACTGATAAGAGTTTGTGAGATCGATACCGTACCCGGAATATTCAAGAGAACAAACTTGTCAAAGCCATCATCGACAAGGGTTTGCAGAAGTTCAAAGTACCGATTCACACATTCTGTGACAAGAGCGTTGGTCTTGCTCCAAAAGGCTTCGCCAACGTCGTTGATTCCAATCCAGATTGCGACCAAAGTATCGGCGTCACTGACTGCTGGTGCAACGTATTGTTTGTAGAGTCCTACTTGGTCCGACATGGAGTATTGTGCCCACGAATTGACAATCTTCTTGTCGATTGTAGCTCCACTGTAGGCAAAGTCGTATGTCAAGATGAGGGATGTGTTGAGAGTGGACGTGACATGGCCGACCCAGTTCAGTCCAGCCGAGGTCGTTTGACCAGGTAGTCCAGGGTTACCGATGGGGTTGGAAGCCGAGGGGAGCTGTCCTCCTGGCCAAAATCCGACGGTTGAGTAAGAGTCGCCGCTGTAGAGTATCAGATCAAGACTTTCCAAAATTAATGAGCTTTCTTACAAGACCACTAAGTTCTTAGCACTGGTCGACCGTACAGGGCTGGCGAACGTCTGGGAGCAGCACACTGCCAGGGCGAACTGTGCGATGAGACCCTTCATTCTGCCGAACAAAGATTGAAGTTTAGACTAGAGTGTACGGTATCACCTGGTGCAAAGTTTGATCTCGCAAGCCAAGTCCATCGTTCGTTTCTTTATAACCATGCCTATTTATTATATGTCTCCTAAATCCAGGACCTAATTAACCCGAAGTCGTAGATCTCGGAATGGTGTTTCCGATTGGTGGGACATCTAATTGAGAAACAGTTGTCATTGTTTGAAGGATCGACAACCCCTCTCTACCGAACCAATCACTTCCAATCGGGTATGAGTGAGGTTAAGTCAAAGTCATAGCCGTACATCGACTGAGGTTCAGGAGAAAATTCCAGTTTACAACCGAGAACCATGGTCATCAGCCGGTCTTCATCCTGGCCACTTGCCAACGAGCAAGTCATGGTGCTCTGAGGATGTTCGGGATAAATAATGTTACGTTCATAACCTTTGTCTGTCAGTAGGGCTTACATCAGATAGAGATCATCGATAGGATACAAGGGTCAAATAAACTCCGGACGAGACGAGACGTACGTTGTCGGAGATGTCACAATGAGAGATGTGAAAAGAGCCACCCTTTCCAACCAATTTCTCACCGACATATTTCTCGTTGTCCGATGGTTACATCCATTTCTCCCACCGAAGTAATCTTGTGTGGTCACAAGTACTGCTGCCAGTCTCGACGCGCGGTGCTTCTGACTGTACTTTGGACTTTGTGTACTAATTTCTTACCTTGAAATTCTTACAACATCTCACGGTCGCTATCCTTGCCCCGATAAACCAATCATCAGCGAATCAGTAGCGCCCTACGTGTTATCTAGCATCGCCGAATACAGTAGGCGATAGGAATCGTGACATCAATATCTCAAATAACCGAGTTGGAGCATAAGCTTACGTGGATAACAAAATGTCTATAATGAGCAGCATCTCTCTGAGTTTCATCGACTCGGGTCTTCTTCATTCATCAAACGTAATATTAGCTCACAGTAACAATGCCAGCCATGATCACCAAAAGACCGGGACTTATGCAAGTCTCGGTCTCTCGCAGTGCCGAAGAGAAACGGTTGATCCCTGCCTACTGCAGCAGTCTCGCTCGCCGTGCGAAAGAGCTTGAGATCCTTCGCAGAAACATTCTTGTTGATGCAAATGGGACTGAGCTGGCGTTCGGCATCCAGACTCGTTTCTCGCCCCATGCTGTGGCTATTTCAGATACGCTGTTTTCGCGACTAACTCAACTCCATATCCTTCTCGGTCGTGTCTTTATCGATATTGTGGATCGGTGGTTCACTGATGAAAAGGCTCGTTTTCCGGAACGTATGCCTTTGGATCCATCGGAAGAGTCTCTGCTCAGATGGATAGCGTCTAGCGGGCAGATTCCTGACTACCGCGATCATGCCGGCTGTTGGCGTAGCGATATACTGTTTGGGAAAAGTCCCGATGACGTGTTTGATGAAGCGCCGTCTATCTGCGAGATCAACGGCAGACTGCCCCTCAATGGAACACTCGGCATCAGCCTAGCCACGAATGGTCTCAAAGAGATTGGTGCAGCCAAGGGAGGCCTAGAGACACAGAGCGACATGGAGGTAAATAACCTATCCTGTATATCTTCCTCTAATCTTCTAGTGACTGACGATAAATGGATAAATAGGAAGCTTATAATCGTCTTATGTCGATGTTTGACCCCGAGAAGCCGTTATTCACTATTCGTGGCGACTGGCCCGGCGCAGACTCCAAGACACTTTCTGGCGCCAATGTCAGAAGAAATAGGCCTCCAGTTGAAGCCGTGGATCCCAAGAACCTCGAAGTTAGAGAAGACAAATCATCTTCCACGGGTCTGTCTCTTTGGGATAAGTCTACTGACACTCATGTGGGACAATGGACTATAGAGATGATACAAGAGGAATATGCTGAGTTGGAGCCAGCGGTCGCCCAACAGCTGGCCCGCTCACCTTTGAACGATCTTCGCACTGTTTTTATAGTTCACGACAAGAGACTTCTGGGCATCATACCGGAAGAACTTCCCGGCATGGTCGCCCGGGGGGTGCTTACGGCTGAGGAAGCCGGCATTGTGGCTGCTGGGATTGCCCACACTATAAACCCCGGATCCGAAGGCCTGCAAACTTTGCTCAAGGAATCAGAGGCCAACCCTGATGTGAGGACAGGGTACATCTACAAGCCTTGTCGAGACGGTATGGGCCACGGTATTGAGCTTGGTCGCAACATGACACAGGAAGCCTGGCTGGAGTGCCTGAAGAAACTCGCTACCCCAGACGTTCTGCGCCCACACGATCATGCAGCAGTGATCCAAAAGCTTGTTGACCACAAATGGTACGACATGGTTCGTCACGAAGTTGCAAGCGACGATGGTGCAAAGCCAAATAAGTTCCATATCATTGGATCCTTTTTCATGTTTCATAATCAGAACTATTACGCCGCTCCCTGGCGCATGGGTCTAGAGACACATCTTGGCATCACTGGTGATAAACCAGGAGTCGTAATGGCCATGGTTCGTCAGCCAGACTGGCCAGTCGGTTATGATCAAGAGGAAGAGCCACAACTTGCGTAACATCCGACAAGAGACTCTCAAGGATGTTGAGAAGAAAGGACTCCGAGTCGGCCATCAGTCTTTGTGTATAGCAATTTTCGAAGAACCGCAATGTATTTGGCTCGTATCATCACGTCAGCGCTCGTGTATCAATGAACACTAACAAGACCTTGACCTTTTTGTTTATTGACCATTTGGACTACTGAGCAAAATTCGTGTTGAGTGTTGCTCAGCTCGAGGTAGTGAATCATAAACATCACCCTGTCTCGTAGGGTATAGAAAACGGATTGTCATGTCTGCAAATAAATATCTTGAGAAGTGAAAAGAAACTCCCAGCAAAGCATACAAAAGCGGAGATTTGTTGGTGGTCACCAACTTTACTGCTAACCCACCTCACCAGCTCGACAATACTTCCGATATCGATCCCACGGTCCACCTTGCCCTGCGTCATCAAATAGATCAAGCACTGTGAGTTCTCTATCCTCTGTATCTCGATCTTCCATCTTGAAGACCCCTCTACTTTGTCGCTCGGCATCCTGTTTTAGGCTTATGAGTATGACGATGGGATCCCTTAGTCTTATGACTGGGATGGCGGGATCCTTTAGTCTTAGGTGGTGATACAGGTGGGATCTCTGCTACAACCGTTTGCGTTGGTGAAAGTGTAGCAGAAGTCGAGAGAGAATCTTCGGTTAAAATAGTGGGCTTGGACACAACGCTGGGAGTAGTTGGTGATGCTGGGTATTTGGTAGTGGATGAAGGAATTGATGTGGTGGCAGATGACTTGATAGCCCGGACATCAGACTCGTCCAAGCGGTAGAGAAGGGAGCCCCAACCGAGTCCGTCATAATGGCCCGAACCTTCACCCCAGGAACCAGCTCCACCCTCGAATCCACCGAAGTATTCCAAGCTGTTGTTCAGGTAGGCAGTAGTCCAAGGGGCCTCAAAGCCTTTGAGTTGAACATAGTGACTGTAAAGCAACTCCCATGCTGGTCGGACTGCGCCACGAGAGGCGTCGCTTATGACATCGAAGGAGACGATCCCGTTTGTGTATGGTTCGAATGGGACATCGTTTCCCAGGTTATAGCGGGCAAAGTACTCGGCACTGAGAAACGATATATGTTAGCAATGGATAACTCAATAAGGAATGAATGACTGGTGCATACCCGAGAAGAATTCGGCTGTCGTTGTAAGCGAATAGATCCTCGCCTTGATTCCATGCCTGCTGTCCAATGGCTCCCAAAAGCTGGAAGTTCATGCTCGAATGACCTTGATCTCGGCCAGATTCTTGTCCTTGCCCAAGTAGCTTGCCAGTACCCGGCTCCTCCACGATATTCGAAATGGCGTTGTTGATGGCACCGTTGCCGACACCGTTCTTGAAGTAGTCGATGGCGAAGTCCCAAGTCGTCTGATTCTCGCTGACCACTGCGATAGCAAGGGCGGAAGCAATGTTGCACTGTTCCCAGTTCGCGAAGAAATGTTTGACATTGTGTTGCGATCCAAGAACTTGGTTAAGAAAATCGAGGTTCATTGGCAGAAACAATTCGTTCAGCAGCTGAATGACCTTTGGTCGACCCGACTCGACAAAAGGCTTGTAGTCGTGGAGGAGTTCGACGGCGTTAGCAAGCTCGTAGCCCTGCAGGCCTGCAGTAAGATAGGCGTCGTCACCACCGCTGAGGACCTTCAACTTGTCTGCCCAGGCGACGAGAATATTTGACGAGGCTTCTGCAAACTGCTCGTCTCCAGATACTTTCCAGCGCAAGCCGAGATTAAACGCCGCTGCGGCATCGTGCCACAACGCGTCTCCATTCTGGCCTCGATTGACCTCATAGACTGCATTATTCTTGTAATCAACGTTGCCGAATGGAATGCTTGTCAGCTTTTCCCAAGACGCAGTCCAGGGCTCTTTCTTGGCAGCAAGCTTTGTTTGGATACGATCAATATCTGAATGAGAAACAAGGAGACCCGGGTGCGTGAAAGCGAAACCGAATGTAGAAAGACAACAAATCAAGAAGAAGTGAGCCAGCACCATAATGAATCGAATTTGTTAATGAACGTGGGGTTTAGCAAAGAATAGCAATAAACGAGTGCATGATCAAATAGTATGAAAGAATGAATGTTGAGAAAGGAATCTACCGAGACACGACAGTTCCTTTGTTGAGTACATATAAGTATACTGTCAAACGTAACATCGAGATGATCGCACTACTAGACGCGCATCAAATCCTACTAGTTAGGCGCGCCAATCTCTTACATCGCTCGTATGCACCTATTGAAGGTTATTCCGGAAGTCTATTATATAATACGCGGGAAGGTCCTCCAATTGCCTGCCTCTCATATACAGACGACAAGGTAACTGTGACATTTGAAACGAAGCCACAACTGCAAGAGCCCCATTAATGTAAATCTTTGCAGGATATAGCTAGTATCGGCTACGTCTAGCTTCAAGAGAGTGTGGGGTATCAGTCCTGTCAGCCTCCCTGGAAACGCAGACTTAATCAAACATTTATTACAATCCTCTGCCGTTTTTCAGCTCAAACAATGACTTTCCAGAACTCCGCATTTAAGGCAGAAATGTCCAATGTCGTCCTCACTATTCGAAGTTTGCATCGTAAGTTATCGTTATTTCGATAAGAAAGAGGCAATCTTACTTTCTATGACCTTATCCTCGGGCCCCTTCCAATCTTACTATTCCGACAAAGTAAGTTGCAGGAACAAATCATATGTTAGTCTTTCCTACAATATTGATGATGCTGCGTGTTATATCATACCTTATACTTTCATCTGAAAGGTTACGAAATGAGATCCAAGACCCGGGCGCATGCTCATCGGAATGGCGAGTAATACTGTGACAGGCAGTCTACTTTCCTTCTGACCGCTGTTGCATAACATCCATGTCAAGTTCTTGAATGGCGCTTGAACCCTGCAGCCGGACCTGTATCGGTTGATGAATTTCCTTTCTATCCATGGAGTCTTTCCACGGGCTAGTCGTTTATATCGCAATAATCAATGCTCGTAAATATATGTTGTACAAAACCCAGCCTCGCTGACGGGTTACAAACTGTCACAGCGTGATCTGTTGTACCCCATAGTCTTGACGTTATACCGCCCTCTTGCTTTTGCTGGCAGGGCTTGATGGTGTGGTGGATGATAGGGCAGGGCCTCTACGAATGACTACTGTCTCATGTGTGGGGTACCTCTATTCAACTGCATTTAAAGATCTTTGGGGGGTTGTTGGTCATTGTTGAGCGTTGGCCTGTGATTGAGGGCCGATACATAAACATTGGTTGAAACGTGCGGGCCAGGCCTCTCGCCAGTGACCACGAGCCTTGGTCACTGCAGTTTCGGAACTAAAATTAATAATCAAAAGTCTGTGGATACCCCACCCTATAGCAACTTAACCACTTTAATTATAATAACTTTAATTA
>QRAA01000167.1:0-38295 GCA_003670145.1 Fusarium subtropicale
GCTATTATATATTAGATCTCTACTTTAAATTAATAAGGACTTTCTAACTTTATATAATTATAGTATATATTATTAATAATAAATAAAAGAAGAGAAAATCTAGATTAAAGTAGGTAAAGAAAGGCATTTATATTATACCTAAACCTTATCTATAGGGTAAGGCAAAAAAAAGGTTATATATAGGCAAAGGAGTCATAATGCCCTTTGTAAAGTGTAAATATTAGAAAAAACCCTATCTTTATCTGATCGTTCTGGAAAGTCGAGCCAACTCCAATTCGAGCCCGCACGTGGACGCTTGAAGACTTTGACCACTTTCAGATCAACAGCCTAAACCTTACGAGCCATTTGGAAGGAATCAAGAATGAGCTCGAACGAGAGTGGGAGAAACAGAACAAAGCCACACCGAAGAAACCTGCTACGAGAGCCGAGAGAAAGGCAGATACTGATGTCAACTCACCCGCAAGCAAGAAGACCAAAAGGTCTACACCAATCAAGTCTGAGGGATCATCACAAATTGACATGCCACCTCCTCCACCTCCAAAGCCACTAAGAAACCTCAAAGGAAAGTACGCAATCCTAACAGACCTCGCCTGCTGCGAAGGGCAATCAGACCATGCACACGACTACATGTGTGATATTGTATTGTAACCTGGTGACGGTGAGACTATGCGAGGCCACTTCAACATGGGCCAACATATGGACTACAACATCCTGATGTTCTTCGAGAAGCGTCCGACCGAGGGATCCTCACAAAAGGTCTGGTTCAGATGGCGAGGCACCAAGTCACACGGCAGTTTCAAGAAATACAGAGGTGACGACAACCATGGATGGATCAAGTTTCTCGGAGACTGCCGAGTTGAAGTATGGTTTGACAAGCTCAAAGTGCGCCTGGGCGCGCAAAAAGGGAGAGGCATGGGTGATAGCAGTAAGCACAGCATGGTCGGATTTTTGGGAAAACTGGCATGATTATGACGACAGGGAAATCGATCTTTAGGACACATCAAAATTATTTCCTGACTGGTAGTACTTGATTGCGTGGAGGCTACGACGAACCATATATGCCTTGTATCTGAGACAGCGTAAGGCGGAGTTTTTGTCTTTGTCCACATTTGTTCTTATTTCATCCATCAGTATAGCACAGACATTGATCACAGTTGCCCAAGGTCTTACGTCTGGTAGCATATTTGTCTGTACAATATCCAACGTAGACTCTCTCGTAATCCTACCACGCTGACGAAATATCGGTGAGTGTTCAGCTTTCAAGCTGTACCAACCACTTCAAGTCACTCGTTCACCAGAGGTTCTACAGTACGACTATACTGCTACGTGTTCAGCTGTCCGAGATGACTCGTTATGGCTTTAATGTTCCACCTCGGGCCGATTATTTTATTGCTCTTCACCGGGTCTGCGTCACGATCCCTTTTCAATCCTGAGGTGACACTATCCCGTACCCGTTTCGAGATCTTGTGTGAAGCACTCATAACACTTGCGGATGGCATGTAATACCAATGAGAATGGCTATGTAGCAAGCAGTCTTGAGCCGCGTGAATCACATAATCGCCAACACTATAAAAGCCCCCCGAGAAGCAACTTCCAATCTCTCCAAACTTACACTTCAAAAACATTCAACACATTACGAACACAACGATATCAAAGCTGAACACATAAAAAATTAAAATATCTTAGTTTTAATTTACAACTTCACCATCCTTCAACATGTCCAGTCTCCCCAATCATTTTACCATTGCTGTTGGTGGCAAGCACATTGCCAAGCCCCAGCAAAAGAGCGAGGAAATGTTCCAGGCCGAGTCGGGTGACGAGCCCGCCATCTTTGAGCTCAAGGGTGACCGCCTTGTCAGCGGTGATTTCACTCTGGGTCGATGGATTGTCGAGGATATGACCAGCCAGCCCAAGCCTATCATGTGGCGCAAGAACGAAGAGGAATCACGAGACCTGCGGCCCGTGACTATCACAGAAGGTATCAATGGTCCAGAGATCAAGTTCTACGGTAAGCAATCAACCTTCGCAATAATGGTTGAGCCTTCACTAATGATTTGATTTATAGATTCTCAGGGTATTGCCATTCATGACGGCAAGCTCTTTGCAATTACAGCCCATGGTAGGTCTATTCCAGGCTTAAGTAATCAGTAACTAACAATCATTCTTAGGTACAGAGGAGGGCCAGTCGGTAGAGATTCATGCTAGTGAGGAATAGGCATGGATATATTGATCTACGTGGAGGAACGCTCGTTATCAAAAGGTTTAAAGACAGGTTTACATGGCGGCCCAATCCATCTTAAGGTCTGCAAAACTCAGGAATTTCATAGTATTATAAAAACCATCTAAAATCATTGAAGTTGTGCTGTGTCATCAATGTTGTGAATTTGGAGGATAGCTTATCCATGAACTGAAAGTATGAAGTTTGAACGTACCATCACTGATTGCCGTTTGCTTACAGCAAGGCAACCTATCATTCTCACATGCTAATTCTAAATGAAATGCTGATAGTCCATCTACATAAGCTCATTCGGAAGTTTGAACCCGATGATCTGAGTAGTGTCTTCTAGCGAGTGTCACTGTTGGCCATTCACCGCCCTACTCTGCTTATCAGCAAGAGTCGTTGGTACCGAGAGGTAGTATCGAGTTGGGACTATCAAGAATGAGGCGGAATGGCGCAAAGACTGGATCAGAATGCTTCGTTAGACTGACTATGGATGATAGATCTCACCACCGGCGAAGTAACGCTACTAAGTTGAAATGGTCCTCTAAGACAACCAATGGTGGCCTCCCACGAGTGGCCGTGTTTGTAGTATCTTGCTAACCAATAAGACGATCTACAGTCAGACGATCTACAGCCTCAAAGGCCGTCGTAGCCATTATTGAATGCAACTGTTTGGCAAACAATGCAATGCATGCACGCTTTGACTTTAACATCACTTTCATGCCAAACAGCAGGACCAACAGCAGAACATTCAGCACGGTCCAACACTTTCACAGTGGGAGTTGAAGGTGTTGAAACCTGGACGCGGCCATGGCACACGCCGTATATCTCGTTGAGAGTCCGGAAACAGGGGGGTCAACAGCTGACATGTTTTTCCCTCTTTTTTGCCACGTTTTGTAAGAAAGCTAGTCCAAAATGTCATCCTCTTCATGTTCTATTGCGTACCCTTATCCCACATAGTCGCTGCTTTAACCGGATCTAATTCTAGACCCCTGCATGGGTTCCGGTGCCAACAGGTGGAGTCTTGATGTCGCATTTTGCTTCCAAGAACTCCCCTGCTTCTGCAACCTTCTGTTGGTTGCTGACATTGTACCAACGGCGCGGCCCAGAATTAATCCTTGGACCTCTTCATAATTGGCGTTCCATCCTTCGGCTGTGCATAAAACAAACTGCAAGGATCGAGATACAACCCTACCTACATACACCTGCCGGCTCTGCAGCTTGCTTTCCAGAACATGGGGCCACAGCTTCACCGTCTATTGTTCAAATGCCGACTTCCTAAACAGTATAGCAACGACAGAACGAAATATCACGAATACTATAAGATGCAACAGTGCTATTCTCGCACAACAAAATCATTATAGTGCAGGGAATACTGGCACGCGGGCAAATGACGCGAGAAGTTCATACCGCTCGGCGGGATCTAGCTTCTTCGAGGAATGATTGTCATGGAACAAAGTCAATTTCGCGTTAGCCTTGGCCCGTCCGTGTGAATTGGATCTTACGATGGTTATTTACCTCACTCATATCCGTGTGGCCCGGGCCGCTCCCAGACCCGTTGACGTGATTCCCTGATGTCTCAGATTATCCGTGCTTGTCCTCGTCTTTTGCATGGTATCGAAGTTTGTCTCTGTTAGTACAATTGAGTTTTACGGTTCCATGCAAGCAAACATACGCGGTATCCTGGCGGCAAACGCCGTTCGTATCTGCGGTTGGGGATTGAGGCATATACATGTCTGAGTACTCAAAGAATGATAAGCTTCACTTGACAGCTGTAGTGTCACATCATGTTCATTAATGCGCGTCCTCCTCCGAGACTAAAGCTGTATCCCACTTCGACCGTATCCACAGATCGGCTCCTTCGATGTTATAGTAACAAGCCAGTGGAGCTCGTCGTAGCGAACCAGTGCAAAGTCCATCTCAAGTTCCAGCTAGGTCCCAGGTAGCCAGGATATCCGAAGTTTTTGCCGACTGCAGTTGAGTGACCTGGTAATTAGAGCTACTCATGCAACGCAGTGGGTTCGGACTCATCATTTTGTATCCTGGGATCACCCAACCACGACACAAACGTGTAGCCCTGTTCTCGCAGGCCAACCCTGGTATGAAATGATGAGCGGAGTAGACTAGGAGCTGCAGGCAATGAGCCCGGTAACCGGGATGTTTCCATGTGACTGTTTTGGTGCTGATATGGTTCATGGGCTTGTTAGAATACTGTACCGAGTCTATCTGTACTTTCCCGAGTGTTGGTTGCCATCATATATATTCTCTGTTTGTGTTCATTGTATTGTAAGACATGCCCCACGCCTTTTCATGTGAGTTTCCTTAGATCTCACGGCTCTTTCAAACAACCCATTCAACATCTCTGTTCTGTTCAGTTCATCCTGTATCACACAATGCCTTCTCAGATCCAACCATGGCGGGAGCCCATTGCCATTGTGAGCATGGCATGCCGTCTTCCAGGCGGCATCGACAAGCCATTGGACCTTTGGGATCATGTTAGGGCAGGCCGCTCGTCGGCCACTCCCATACCGAAAGATCGATTCAACACAGAGAACTTCCTTTCCATGGACCCCAACAAGAAGGGAGAGCAGGCTTTCAGAGGTGCACACTTTGTGAAGGGTGACATCAAGCAGTTTGACCACAAGTTCTTTGGTATCAGCAAAGACACAGCAACTGCCATGGACCCTCAACAGAAACAGCTTCTTGAGGTTGTCTATGAATGTCTCGAGTCGGCTAATATCTCGATGGAAACCATTTCCAAGTCCAAAATTGGCTGCTACTGTGCGATGTTTGTCAGTGACTACCACGACATGCTGATGCAAGACCCTGAGTATCTTCCAACCTTTATTGCTATTGGAACGACACGCACTATGCTTGCAAACCGTATCAGTCACGCACTTGACCTTGGTGGTCCCAGGTATGTTTCAACCAAAGATATGGACTAACAGACCATGATACTGATGTGTGACATGCAGTGTTACAATCGATACAGCTTGTTCTGGATCCCTGGTCGCATTGCATCTTGCTTGTCAAGCACTGCAAGCTGGCGAGTGTGACGGTGCTGTTATTGGTGCATCCAATTTGTTCTTGAGTCCTGATTACGCCCTGTCACTTACGCGACTTGGCGCTATTGCCGCAGATGGCCAGTGTAAGACATTTGACGCCGCCGCGAATGGATACGGTCGTGGTGAGGGAACCAACGCTGTGTATATCAAGAGGCTCAGCGATGCTATCCGGGATGGAGACAACATCAGATCCATTATCCGTGGTACTTCCTCCAACAGGTTCGCTTCCTCCTCCTATCAGCAAATTTGAATTCACTAACAAGTCCAGCTCGGGTGCTACACCAGCAATCACAGAACCTTCTGGGCGGGCCCAGAGAGACACTATCCTACAGGCTTACGCTCAAGCTGGAATTGATAACTTTAGCGAGACAGGATACTTTGAGTGCCACGGAACTGGTACACCCGTGGGTGACTGTATAGAACTTGGAGCAGTGGGCGAAGTCTTTAGTGCCAGCCACAACTCTGGAGACGCCCTTTGGGTTGGCTCTGTAAGTTGCAAACCTGCCCATTTCTTCCTTCTTTGCGTTTTTTCAACATGAGAAGCTGACGAGATAATAGACCAAACCAAATGTTGGACATTCAGAGGCAGCTAGCGGTTTGAGCAGTCTCATCAAAGTGGTGCTGGCTTTAGAAAAGGGAGAGATCCCTCCTAACACCAACTACAAGACACCCAATCCCAAAAGTATGTTTCCCATGGTTTCTGCATCTATCCTCATGTATAACTAATGATGGTTTCTGCAGTTGACTTCGACGGTTGGAGAGTTCGTGTAGCAACGAGCACACATCCTTGGCCCTCAAAGTCGATACGTCGAGCGAGTGTCAATTCTCTCGGTATCGGTGGATCAACTGCACACGCCGTCGTTGAGTTCTACGAGCCGCTGAAAATCGCCAACGGTTCTTCCAATGGTGTTAATGGAACTAACGGTGTCAATGGGGCCAGCGGAGTGAACGGTACCCAGGCGCTTGCCATTACCAATGGTACTAATGGCCACCACGAGGAGAACAACGCCAACAAACCCTCATTCCTGACGTTCGTATCTGGCGCGTCTCGTGACTCAAGAGACACAAACATCAACAATCTTCTGGACTTCCTTAAAACCCATGATGAATGCCATGAGTTGACTGGTCCCCTCATCACGGCGCTGAATGCCCGAAGCCAGATTCACATCCGACCGTGGAGGTCATTTGCCGTTGCCCAGACAGTTGGCGACCTCATCCAGCAGCTGGAGGGCAAGGCAATGAAGTCCAACCAAGCACCAGTAGGCGGCAACGAGCCCGATATGCTATTCACGTTCACTGGCCAAGGTGCCACATGGTCACAGATGGGTAAGCGTCTTCTTGAGACGTTTCCCGTGGCGCGTAACACCTTACACCAGCTTGACGATGTCATCAGAGAGATTTCGTCCTCAGACAAGTCTGCATGGTCTTTGATAGGTACGTCCAACACTTCAAGCCATTTCGTTTAACTTATTACTGACTTTGTCCCAGCCAAGCTTACTTCTGAGCTCACCCCAGAGGAGATCAATTTACCATCACTCGCACACCCTCTCTCCCTAGCGGTACAGATTGCTCTTGTCGACCTTCTAGCCAGTTGGGGTGTGGTTCCAGACGGTGTTGTTGGCCATTCTGGCGGAGAGACAGCTGCCGCTTATGCTTGTGGTGCTCTCACGGCCAGGGAAGCCATCACGGTCGCTTATTACCGTGGCATCGCCTGTGAGAATGCCCCCGCAGGTTCTATGCTTGCAGTGAGAAGCGACCCCAACGCGAAGGAGCTCCAAGACGCATTGGAGCGCAACGATGTGCAGATTGCCTGTTTCAACGGTCCTCAGAATCTCACTCTTGCGGGTCCCACAGAGGGAATCAAGAATCTGGCCGCTGAGCTGAGCAGTCAAGGTATCGTTTCCAGGACTGTTGCTGTCACTCGAGCTTACCACACCCGAATCATGAAGGCAGTTGTTGATGACTATGTCGCGCGCCTTCGCAGTGTTATCCATCCCAAGGCAGGACGGGTTCCTATGTATTCGTCTGTCACTGGCCGTCAGTTGGAAGGCACTGAAGTCGGTGCTGATTACTGGGGATCGAACCTTGTTTCGCCAGTTCTCTACACCGATGCAGTCGCATTGGCCATGACCCAAACAGACCACAAGTTTGGCTTGTGTGTTGAGATTGGACCTCACTCATTGCTTTCGCGAGCAACCTCTGAGATCGTCAAGTCGCTTGCTGATGCGCCCCAACTGCCCTTCTTTGCCACCATGCTCCGAAACGCAGACACCAACCAGCAACTCATGAGTCTTGCGGGAGATTTGGTTCTCAGCGGCAAGCGTTTGGATCTTGACCAAGTTAACAAAGCCAGCTTATTCAAGGGTGGTAAACCCGCTCGTCTTCCCAATCACATCCAAGACAACCTTCCTGCTTATGCTTGGGACTATTCCTCTACGCCCTGGACCGAGCCACGAAACAGCTCTGACTGGCGTTTCCGCAAATCGCCCCGACATGAGATTCTGGGCACCCGCTGCCGAGGCGCGAATCCATCCGCGCCTACTTGGAGGAACAGGGTGTCAGTTGAAGATGCGCCTTGGCTCGTTGATCATCAGGTACGCATAATGTTAGCTTGTTCCGATACACTACTAACTCATCATAGGTCAATGGCATTGTCACCTTGTCTTTCACTACCGGTATCGCCATGGTCGTGGAGGCAATGATGCAACTGCAAGAAGAGAACAAGGAGGCCGACTGGGCAAACTACTCGTTTGAGTTGGAAGACTTTGTCTTTTCTAACTCCATCATCCTTCCTGATGAAAACGCGATCGAGCTCTTCCTCACTCTGATTCCACGAAGCGACAACACCCGATCTGACGGGACATGGTACGACTTTACCATTTCTTCGCTCAGAGGTGACGTTGATATCCGCCATTGTCACGGAAAGGCCGCGGCCTTGGAGAGTAAGTGATGTACAGCGACGCAAATAATTAAAGATGCTAACAGTACCAAACAGGTAACGACGGCGCCTTTTCCCAGTCCAGAACCTCGTGGCATCACATGCCCCTCGAGGTCCCACTCAAGAGCTACTACAAGACCCTGGAACGAGTCGGCTATGGCTACGGTCCCAAGTTCCAGCTTCTTAATGAAGTGCGAGTTCGACCAGGTCTCTCAGCCTGTGCTGCCAAGATCGACATGGTATCAGCCAGTCAATCGCCAGTTCGCGGCCAGAGATACCTTTTACACCCTGCCATGATGGACGCAGCTCTGCAGACACCTGCATTGGCCAATCGCTCCGGATACTTCCAAGAGATCGACACCTTGCTTTTGCCTTCCCGCATGAAGAAGATCTCTATCCGTATGCCCGCCGACAAGACTGAGGTTGCCTCTTGCGCTACCAATACATCACCTGTTGGTTTTACCCGAATTGAAGGAAGTGTCCAGTGTTACGACACTTTGTCGAAGCCTTTCTTCGTGGTTGAGGGTCTACAAATGGACAGAGCCACGGCTGAGGACCAGACTACCCTTCCTTGGCTGCGACTTAGCTGGAAGCCTGATATCGGCGACATCTCTCACAACGGTCCCTCGACCAGTTCGATCCAGATCAGGAGTCTTCCAGCAGAGAAGAAGCTTGTCAACCTGGAGGATCTGGTCAAGGAACTCATACCTCTTATTGTCGAGAATGGCATCGAGAAGGGTGAGAACTTGGCTCCTCATTTGCAATCGTACCATGCATGGTTGCTTGAACAAGCTGAGTTGCACAAAGCAAAGCTCGTTGCACGTCACAAGCAGAACGGATTCGCCACAGCACAGGATGCCATCATGAACGTCGTTGCAAACTCTGGGATCTCGGAGACCGTTGATGCCTCCATTGTGTCGCAACTGGCGATCAATATGCAAAGGATCTTCAGCGGAGATGTTGAAGCATTGGCGGTTTGGCTTGAGAACGATTTACTCTACAGATTCTACGAAGAGAGTATCTTTACCACGAGCATGAACCAGAAGCTTCGCTCTGTAGCTGAGCTTCTAGCGCACAAGAACCCCAACATGAAGGTTCTGGAGATTGGAGGTGGAACTGGTGGCGCAACGACAGAGCTGCTTCAAGGTTTCTCCAAGGCTGGAGGGCCCAATGCTTACCAGTCGTTCACCTTCACTGACATTTCGGCTGGTTTCTTCGAGAAGGCGAAGAAAAAGTTTTCAGCTTGGGACAGAATGGACTACAAGACTCTTGACATCGAGAAGGACATCTCTGAGCAAGGGTTTGGCGAAGAGAAGTATGATCTTGTAGTTGCAGCCAACGTAAGTCCAGGTTTATCTCATGACATGCTACCGATTACTGATGACTTTCTTAGGTTCTGCATGCCACTTCTGACTTGCCGTTTGCAATGAAGAACATTCGTTCATTGCTACGTGATGATGGATACCTTTTGGTTGGCGAGCTATCAGAGGGTAAGCAACCATGCTCCGTATATATGTTGTGTAAGATGAGCTAACATTTAACCGTACAGACCTTACATCTGCCAATTTCCTCTGGGTACGTTCTTCAAGACTTCACTTAACTTCAATGGCTAACCATCTCTTAGGGACCTTTGACTGGCTGGTGGCTGCGCCCTCGCTCTCCAGGTCGTTCCGGTCCTGGTCTTTCCATGGACGAATGGCGGGGCGAGCTTACTGAGGACTTCGACAACATTGTCGAGATCGAGGGAAGACGCGACGTGACTGCTTCGGACCAACTGTCAAGCACTATCGTGATGACAGCCAGAGCAAAGCCAATTGACTACACTCCACCCGAGCCACTCTCGGAGCAGAGGGTGCATATCGCTGGAGTTGGCAATGACTCGTCTGCTCGTGACCAGATCGCGCACCGACTTTCCAAACGTGGTATTGCTACAACATCCAGTGTTCTCGAGGATCTCACTTCTCGCGAATGGTCGGGAGAGTGGCTCATCATTATGGACGAGGCTGAAGGAAGCTTCCTTGCTTCCCTCGATGCGCAGCAGTTGGAGGCTTTGAAGTCATGGCTTACGAAGCCCATCAAGTGCATCTGGGTCACCCACAAGGTCTACCTCGACCCGCAAAACACCACGGGAGGTCTGGTGACAGGTTTCGCACGAACCCTCCGAGGTGAGAACAGTCAGATGGAGCTGTACACATTGGACTTGAGCAGCGAGGGCGACGACATTGCCAGCATCATCGGCCACGTTTTAGAACGAGCCCACTACTCTCACGGTGACCCGATCTCCAGGCTGGACTACGAAGTGGCGGAGAAGGATGGACAGCTCTGGACATGCAGGCTCGTCAAGGATGCTGGCTTGGAAGAAGCCTTTGGTCCTGCGCGAAAGATGGAAGTATCTGCTAGCGAGCTTGTTCAAACTCCCCATCGCTTGGTAGTGGGAGAGCCAGGTATCTTGGACAGCTTGGCCATGGCCCAAAAGGATGGACACTCGATGTTGCCAGTCGGACATGTTCTTGTTGAGGTCAAGGCTGTCGGCCTGGACGAACGGGTAAGTCCAATCATCACTTTTCTTACACAGTCAACAGCTCGCTAACTTTGCGGCAGGACGGAAGGATTGCTCAAGGGTCTCTTCCAGCGTTGGAGTTCGGTCGCGAGTGCTCTGGTGTTGTCAAGAGCTGCGCTGCCGATGTCACATCACTCAGACCTGGTGATCGCGTTGCCGTTATCGGCCAGGGAACTTTTACCACACAATACGTGGCTCCTGCAGGCTGTTGCGCCAAGATCCCCGACTGGCTTTCTTTCGAGGTATGTTGTTCGCTATACGCAGGCTAGTAAGAGTGTAGGCTAATATGGGTTCATTCAGGATGCTGCCGCGATCCCGGCTAGTTTTGTCACTGCGTTGTACGCGCTGACCACGTCTGCGAGAATCACGATGGGACAGGTATGCAAACTCCATTTGCCCCCAGAGGTTTCCCAACAGAGCACTAACACATTACAGAAAATCCTCGTTGCCAACGCCACATCCGCCCAGGGCATCGCTTTGATCAAGACAGCCAAGGCGCTCAAGCTCGACGTCCACGCCACATTCAGTGATGGTGACAAGTCTGTTCTGACCAAGCACGGCGTCAGTTCATCCAGCATATTCCCTGTCTCTACGAAGGCTGGCCGTCTCAATGCTTCCCGCAATGCCAACGGTCAAACGTACAAGCTTGTATTGAACACTCAATCTGGCCAATACGCCAGCTTTTCTCACTTGGTTGCGAACCGTGGAACCTATGTCGAGCTCGGTTCAGGCGAAGCACACGACGATGAAAGTGGTTTCCGGCCCAACAAGAACGTCATGTTTGCTTCTATTGATCTCGCGGATGCCTACCACGAGAGCAAGGAGGACCTAGGAGAGTAAGTATCTTCCATCACTTCTGTTTTGACTGTTCAGTAACTGACATCCTACTCCTTAGGCTGCTCGGTCAGATCATGGCTATGGTTGAGAAGCGAGTCCTCGACACAGACCTGTCCGCTTCGGTGTCTGGGCTTCAATCACTACCGTCCGCCTTTTCAGCACTTTTGGAAGGTGGTTCGCAGAAGCAGGTCATCTCACTTGCAGATGTCGACGATGGGCACATGATCAAGGTATGTACTCTCACCACACCTCATGGGAGAATTTCTTCTGACTCGTTTTTTTACAGACACGACCCAAGACTTCTGTCTTCGATCCTCGAAAGACCTACATCATCACGGGAGGTCTTGGTGGCTTGGGCCGTGCAATTGCAGTCTGGATGGCTAGCTACGGCGCCCGAAACCTCATTCTGGCCACCAGTTCAGTCGCGAGGGCCTGTGAATCTGGTGATCTGCTTCAGCAACTCTCATCTTACGGATGCCATGCTAGAGTTGAGGTCTGCGATGTGGGCGACTCGTCAGCTGTCGAGCGTCTCATATCCAGCATTTACACTCCTGTTGGTGGAGTCATTCACTCAGCATTGAGACTTAGTGTAAGTTCTCAACACATCGATCATTCTCAAGTACATCTATCTAACCAATTTTCCAGGACCGGTTCTTCGAGGACATTACCTTGGATGACTTCGATGCCGTGTTTGGTCCAAAGGTCAATGGCGCCTTGAACCTTCACCATTGTCTTCAGGGTCAGGAGCTTGACTTCTTTGTCATGCTGAGTTCGGGATGTGGAGTTCTGGGTAACGAGGGACAGTCCAATTACTCGGCAAGCAGCACTTTCCTAGACACATTTGCCCGCTACCGTCAAAGCCTTGGTCTTCCAGCCTCGTCCATTGATCTCGGTTTCGTGGAGGATGTCGGAAACATCAGCGAGCGTCCTGAGATCCAGGCTTCCCTTCTGTCTCGTGGTCTCCGACCCATCACAGTACGCGATGTCCTCCGCGTGGTCGAAGGTGCTATTGCTACGGGCACTCCTAAGCAGGTCAGCGCAGTTACCGAGTCTGCTTATGATGACTTCTCGCAAAGTCAAATTGTCCTCAGCTTTGGCATGATTGACAAGGCCACAGCAGAATGGCAATCTTGGGCCAAGGACGCAAAATTCGGCTTGCTACGATCCAAGGCCACTGATAATGTGGCAAGTGATGCCGATGCGGGCGGCGGAGAGAGCGCAGTCCAGACAGCTGTCAAGGCCTTCCGAAACACTCTTGGTAAATTGGGTGATGCATCTGAGGGTAAAGATGCGGCTTTGCAACCTTTCATCTGCACTGCTCTTGTTGCCAAGCTGGCACAAGTACTGTCGATGAAGATTGACGACATTCAGCCTACGAGATCGGCTGTTCAGTACGGTATGGATTCGCTCATTGCTATTGAGGTTAGGTCTTGGGCAAGATACGCCTTCCAGATCGATCTCCCTATCAGTGATTTGACGAATCCGTACAGTATTCAGGATTTGGCGGCGAGGGTTTCTCGAATGATTGTGTGAGAAACAGGTGTTGGAACTTTCAAGAAGGCGTATGGGTTTGGAGTTTTGGTTTCTATAGTACATCAATTTTGTATTCGGGTTTAGTTATGTTTTGAGTGTTTCTATTCACGTCAAATGAGTTATATATAAATTCCAGCCTGTAGGAATCACTTTGTGTTGCCGTTACGTCGTCATAAGTCTATCGATCTATCCCGTAGTCAAAACAGCTCATTATATCTCAAGCATCACAACCCACACCAATACCCATTGGAATTTCCCAGGTCCAGCTTCTTTCGTATCAATTCTTCAAAAATACTATCATGTACAATGCTCAAAGTGGTTTGTCTCCTAGATATGGAAGCGGAGTACCTGATCGACTGGCCTGCACAAGGGAGGATTCAGATCTAGAAGCTGTGGCCGAGGTTGAACTCGATGATCTAGGAATTCCATCCCATGGTTTTTGGGCACAAACCGTTATTCTGAGATGAAATGGTAAGTATGGGGTTTCCTCGAAAGACACCAAGAAATCTTCAAGAGTACTTACAGCGTCATGAAGGAGTGATATTTTGTGTTGGCAATCTCACGTCGAACTTCCGCCAAAAGAGTCTGTACTTGTTCGGGGGTCCAGCCCAGCCCTTGTGTGAAAACGGGCATTGATAACGGCTCAAGGATGAGGAGCCAGTTCTGGGTCATCAAATGGCCTATGCGCTGTAGCTTCTTCCCTGGATAGCACGCGTTCGTCGGTGCGCCGTTTCTTGTATCGATGACAGGCTCAAACCCTGTCTTCTGGAGCAATGACTTGAAAGTTTCCGGGTAAAGCACCGTTGTACCGAAACTTTGTAGTCCTTCCTCTAGCAGGTTGTTCCATTTTCGAAATGCTGTGCCATCTAGTGAATGGTTGGGCGACTGTAGGATTGCGATCCATTCTGTTAACTCAACCCATCCTCCAGGTCTCAAATTATCGAAAGCTGCCTGGATTAGCTTTTGCTTGTCGTTGATATCGCCGAGTTGTCGGATGTGAATGAAGTCGAAGTTGCCGCCGTCGGGGAAGTCCCAATCTTGTGTTATATCCATTACTTTAAAGGTGCAGTTGGACTTTGTGTATGGCGGATGAACGGGATCAATATCGACTCCGAGAACGTGACAGTAAGGATGTTTCGTGGCTATTGTAAGTAACAGCACAATGGTTAGCTACACAGAGCAGAAAGAATTTAGAACCAGGTTACTTGCCGAATTCCTAATGACGATTGTTAGATAAGCTACGAATTCTCACTTCCAGAAATGGTAGACTTACTAGTGCCCATATTCCGCCCCCTGTGCCTACATCAAGCACCCGTTTTGGTCTTGGTGTGAGAGGTGATAACTGAAGTTGTCCTTTGAAGACATTGATAATGACAGTGTGTTGAATGACTGGCGGATATATGTTAGTAACCTGGGTAGAGTATTGGAGACAGTTCTGATGCATACCATTTCTATCTTGTTCTTGCTGAATCGAGGGTTAGCAGTGTGAGAGGAGATGGTTCCAAGAGCAGGGTATGCATACCTGGTTGTTTGGCAAGTGCCCATAACCTATGAAGCGATTAGTTGTCAAATACTGACAAATTGTAGGCGGTGGAAAACTTACGAACAGAAGATTTAGTAAACTTGTTGACCATAGACTGGAAGAAACGTTTTGAGCGTGACGCACTGATCAACTTGGTTAGCATTAAATGATAAGGAGTGATGATAAGCATACGTCTTTAATGGCTTATAAGTCGAAACATATTCATCTGAGGAGTCGGAAGAGTCTTCCAAGAGTTCGCTGCTAGGGCGTAGACTGCTTGACTGATGAGGAGCATAGTCTTCATTGTTAGACTTTTGATAAGATAGTTAGTACTCTGTACAATTCCAGAAAATAGGATGATGCATCATATCATGTTTCATCATATGATGTCTCGTGTACTCACATCATCGTGTCGCACCCTTGCAGCTGCGGCCGGGGAAAGAGTTTGCCGATCCCATCCACCTGAGCGTCGGCTCACGGGGGTTCCAGGGAGACCCCCACTACCGCTTCCGCTCCCTGTCAGATTCTGGCTGTGGGCGTGACTCTGGCTTTGGTTGTCGCTTGAGACGCTAGAGGCGTAATTGGAAATGTTGGACGAAGACGAGGCGGTGAGTCTGGTCGCTGCCATCGCCCGATCTATGGATCCCGCTCCAACACTCCTCAGTGAGCTCGTGTCGTGCCCATTGTCTGGTGTGTCTGCCATGTTTTTTTTTCTGATAATAATTAATCGAAGTAGCACGGGCCGTGCCGACGCCAAAGGGAACCGATTGTTTCGCTCTTTGTCCTTCTAGGCCTCTTTGGTGTTTGCCGATGGTTGGTGGTTGGTGGTTGGTCTTTTGACTTTTTGACTTTTGTCGGGAAGTTGAATGGAGCAATCCGAATGGATTCAAGAGACAGACAGAGAGAGAGAAGAAAACAGAAAAAATAGGCTAGTAAAACAGAGCCAAGCGTCTCGCCAAAGAGTCAATCGCTGCAAAGAATTCAAGGTCGTTATATGTATGGATATCACTCGCAGATCCGACGTCTTGGAGAGACACAAGCCAATGGGTCTTGAAATTTCTGAATTCGGGTCACCTCGCTCTCTTCTAGTTATGTGCCGACCACCGACCTACCGACCTCATCCCCTCCCTGCAGTTGGGCATTGAAACCTATCCTTGTTGGTGTCTCGCTCTCTCTGTGATCAACCCACTTTCTAGCCCCCTCAGGTTAGTCCATAGCAAACAACTACCAGCGCTGCCCTGCTTGAAACAGATTAAAGCGTCCTTTAGAGTTTAATATTGGTTTTGTATCTTTTCAGCTTTACGACGTTGGTGGAGAGTACTAAGCTAAACGATTGGACAAACTACGCTGAAAGGACTTGTCACAAAATCCACAGCGTGTGATATCCCCTACTAGCGATGGCGGCACGTTAAATTATAAAGTGATAGGACTTCCAAGACATCAAAGCGATTTATTAACCTTGTGATCAGCTCCTTGGTTATATGTTTCAGTCTATATGGAAGCGGCACGCACGGTATATAACAAGAGGCTCATCATACTGCATAAACCCCTGGCAATAATGGTACTGTAGTACTCTGTACATAACACATGCATACCTATGGATACATGTTACCTACCTACCTACGTACCCCTAACACTCCTGGTGGAGAATCACCGTTTTGTGCATTCTGACAGGAGCAGGGGTTCATCGGCACTTCAAATGAAGTCCGGACGTTTGCTCGCTTCTAATTAAAGCGGCGACACTCCAGTCAATGTTCATGATGAGTGCATCTATGGGCAAACCTACCTCTGTGCATTCAATTCGGTTAGTAACTTTTAGTTCATCAATCGGTCCTTACAAGGGTCACAGAAAGGTTTCGCTCGCTTCTGCACCAGCGATGACTGGGTAGGCCTAATGCACCTCACCAACCAATAACTGCTACCCTATAAGGAACTCAATTATTCACAGACGGAAGCTTTTTATATAAATATGCAACTTGAAACACAAATTACCGATCTCATAACCTTATTTATATTCCGGTCGGATATCTGATCAAATTCCCAGCATGACCGAGCGACTCCGTGTAATATCAGTATGATAAAAATAATAGGTACAGAGAAACCTATCTGTGTGTTGTAGCAATTTCTCCCCTGTCTAACAGCCACCTCACTTGGTCAATGTGTTGCAAACTAGCTACAGAGCTTGAGTATCAGATTTATGGAACACTCTTTGCTTGAGAAAAAGAGATTACTACCAAATGCTATGATATGCTCCTCGTCTAAATTGTTATCAGAGCAGCCCAGCTTGCCGAGCTAAGGGTGATTGGATGTTGACTCAAGTATTCTCCATGAGACATTGATGGCTTGGCACATCCGTATCATGCTGTTGCTTGATCGTTGAAGATATCATATCATTACAAGCAGACATTCGCGACCGAAAGTCTTGCTGTGCGAGTTTGCGGGGTTACATAAATAGCCTATATTCAGGTAAGCTGCATGATATAAATTCCTCATACCAGCCCAAGCATCTCATGATCAGTCCTGTCTTCCAACACGTTCGCATCATGACCGGCCTCAATTATGATCCAGAATACTTCAAAGCGATTGGATCACCACCCAAAGGACCAAGAGCTAGTCCTTCACGGACGGCTCACGAACTGAGATCCAATATTGAAAACACCATTCGCAACGTCGTCACCAACTCGCCATACCCGTCTGGTGTCAAGGAAATTGTATACAAAGTCAAGAGCCTTGACGGAACTGAGATTGAAGTCACCCGCTTTGCATGCGAAGAAACTCTGGCCTCAGAGAAACCAACACCCGCAGTCGTCTACTTCCATGGAGGTGGTTTCGTAGCGTGTACAGTACCACCCTTTGCGCCGCAAATCGCGCGTTTCGCAGACGACTCCAAGTTGCCTTACTTCGCCGTCGATTACAGGCTGGCTCCGGAGCATCCTGCTCCAGCAGCACTTGAAGATGCCTGGGCGGCCATTCAGTTCGTGTCAAAGTCTGCCGCAGAACTCAACGTCGACCCTGCCAGAATCGCCCTGTATGGCGACAGTGCTGGTGGTGGTCTTGCTGCAGGCGCTGCTTTGATGGCTAGAGATCGTCATCTTGATCCTCCACTAGCGAAACAAATATTGATTTACCCCATGCTGGACGATCGATACAACCTCAAAGACGACGACCCATATCTTGAAGTTTTGGTAATGGGGCCAGCTGGAGCCAAAGTCGCATGGGACGCTTATCTCTTCAAGCTCCGGGAAGGCGATGATGCACGGGCTTTGTCTTATGCTGTTCCTGCCAGGGCTGTTACCTTGAAGGGTCTACCATCTACTTATATTGACATCGGATCTCTGGATCTCTTTCGAGATGAGAGTTTGAGATATGCCAATAGGCTGGCTGATGAGCATGTTGAGGTCGAGTTCCATCTTTGGCCAGGATTACCACATGGGTTCGATGGTATGAGAGAGCTCAGTTGGTATACCCGAGCTACGGAAAGTCGTGTTAGTGCTCTGAAGAGGATGTGATGTAGTTGACCTACCAGGAAGGTTACCAGTCCAAGCTACATATAGAGATGACCAATGGCTTAGACAATACATACTAAACCAATTCCCAAGCCAGAACTCGTCACATGAATCAGTTGTGACAAGAATACTATGGTCTGTTAGTAAATGATGTGCTCGACCAAAAAGGCAAAGACGGCCGATGCACATCCAAATGACACTCCAGAATCCCCAGAGCCGCGTCAATAGAAATGCGGGTGAGTGTGGGGTAAAAGTGTCATCAGGCATAACGAAGCCTTGTCCAACAACTGCCAATGTTACTCTGCGGCTAATATGGAAGTCATGGCATAATTCCCATTGATGCATTTTCTTTTTTTCTTTTTTTCCTTCGGCAGAGTCGATCATCCCCCTCAATCGCCGGTCAATCAAGACCGAATTCCTGGGCGGGATCGACAGGTTCGGCAGCTGCAAGCCATGTCATCCCATGTCTTGCATGCAACGCGGGCTATTGATCACCGAGGTTGCTCAGTGCTGATCATGAATATTTATATAGCTAGTCAGGACACTGCAATTGATTCCCGAGATGCATGTCCACATTGCTTGCTACAGGCATTGGGTTGAGAATGAAGCTGCTTTCGCTCTCTACTGTTGGGCTACTGGCCCTAACAGGGTTCTCGATCGCTCAAGAGAACGCCAACGTTCCAATCCAAGACAATGGACTGACCAACATTGTTCAATGGTAAACTGACTCAATTGACCCTAAAAGTACAATTCTGACCATTTCATGTAGGGATGATCACAGCTACCTCATCAATGGCGAGCGAATCTTTGTCTTCTCTGGAGAGTTCCATTACTGGCGACTACCCGTGTAGGCTTAATCCCTGTTTGTGTCCCGAGCACCTTCACTAACAACTATAGACCCGAACTCTGGCGCGACTTGCTAGAGAAGATCAAAGCGGCCGGTTTCACTGCCTTCAGCATCTACAACAGCTGGGGCTACCACGAAGCTTCCCCCGGAGCCCTCGACTTCAAGAACGGCGCGCACGACTTTGAGTCTATAATGACCCTTGCGAAGGAACTCGGCCTCTACCTCTTGATCCGTCCCGGCCCCTACGTAAATGCCGAAGCCAACGCGGGAGGATTTCCTCTTTGGGTGACGACCGGCGAGTACGGCAAGCTCCGAAATGACGATCCTAGATTCACCAAAGCTTGGTCCAAGTACTGGACTGAGATCTCCAAGGTCATTGAGCCGCATCTCATCACCAATGGCGGAAATGTTGCTATGTTCCAGGTATGAACTACAGCTTGCGTGGCAATTGAGAGTTGGAAGCCAAGAACTGACCATCATAGATCGAGAATGAGCTGGGTGGCCAGTGGAAGAACGATGACAAGCGAATCTTGAATGAGCCTGTCGCAAATTACATGCAACTTCTAAAAGACGCTGCGAGAGATGCCGGCATTGATGTGCCCGTGTTCCACAACGCGCCCAACACTGTAAGTCCCAGTCACTATCTTGCTCGATCAATTAAATACTCACAATCTCCAGCGCACCTTTTCTTGGTCGAATGACTTCGAAGCCAACGCAACCGGAAACGTCGATGTCACTGGTGTAGACAGCTACCCTTCCTGCTGGAGCTGCAACCTCGACGAGTGCACCGGAACGAACGGCGAATACGTCCCTTACAACATCCAGGACTACGTCACATACTTCTCCAAGCAGTCTCCAGCTCAACCTCACTTCTTGCCTGAGTTCCAGGGCGGATCTTACAACCCATGGGGTGGCCCCGAGGGCGGCTGCCCAGGCGACATCGGTCCTGACTTCGCAAACATCTTCTACCGCGACTTGGTTGCTCAACAAGCCACGGCAATCTCACTTTACATGATGTACGGTGGTACCAACTGGGGCTGGTTCGCTTGTCCTGTGGTCGCTACCAGCTACGATTACTCCTCCCCCATTTCCGAGAACCGCGAGATCTGGGACAAGTACTACGAGACCAAGTCATTGACTCTATTCACCCGCGTTGCGCACGACCTCACAAAGACCAACCGAGTTACCAACAGCACATCTCTCTCAACAAACGACGATGTCCTGGTCACTGAGCTGCGACATGAGGATAATGGTGCAGCCTTTTACGTATCTCGACATGATCACTCACCATCAGGCACAAAAGAGACCTTCAAGATTCGTGTCAATACTTCCGAGGGCAAATTGACCATTCCTCAAAATGACCACATCACTATCAATGGTCACCAGTCTAAGATCATCCCTACCGACTTTCACTTCGGCGCGAAGACTCTTCTTTACAGCACCGCTGAGGTTCTCACATACTCTGTAATTGACAAGAAGGAGGTCATTGTCCTCTGGCTGCCTGAGGGCGAGCATGGAGAGTTCACACTCAAGGGACATACCGAGCTTAAGCATGACAAGTCTCTCGATGGGATCAAGGTCAAGGCGGGTAAGAAGAGTGTTACGGTCAACTACACCCAGAAGAAGGGCCTTTTCACTCTTAACATGAAGGATGGCTCGACCATTATCTTGGCTGATCGTCAAACCGCTTACAAGTTCTGGGCACCGACGTTGGACAACAATCCCTTTGCGCCCGTGAACAAGACTGGTATGTTATGGCAATGAAGCTGGAACAAAGCAAAGTACTAACTCATGTAGTCTTGGTCCATGGACCCTACCTCGTTCGCCACGCCACCGTCAAGAATGGTCAGCTCAACATCGAAGGCGATCTCGACAAGTCGACCGAAATAACTGTCTTTGCTTCCGAGTCTCTCAAGTCTATCACTTGGAACGGCGAGAAGGTCAAGGTCTCATCGAAAGAGGGCCACAAGTATACCGCCAAACTCAAGGGTCCCTCCAAGATCAAGCTCCCTAAGCTTGAGTCATGGAAATACACCGACAGTTTGCCTGAGATCAAGTCCGACTACAAGACTTCTTCCTCAGCATGGGTTGGTAAGTTCTGATCAATCTGTTAAATGCTGTTGAACGTATTACTGACTCTGCTGTAGTGGCCGACAAGAAGAACACCACTAACGCTGTGCTTGTTCCTGATTTGAAGAACCCCGTACTTTATGTTGATGAGTACAATGTTCATTACGGAAACCACATCTACAGGGCCACATTCCCGACGACCGACAAGGCACCCACCGGTGTGTACCTGAACCTCACTGGTGGCTTGGCCTTTGGGTACTCTGTCTGGTTGAACTCTGACTACGTCGGGTCGTACCTGGGTAATGCTACCGTCGGAAGGTCAGGACAAGAGTTCTCTTTCAAGAACGCGACTTTGTCCAAGAAGGAGAACGTCCTTGTTGTTTTGATGGACAACTCTGGTCACGACCTTCGTGATGGTGCCCTTGACCCTCGAGGTATCACCAATGCCACTCTCATCGGGTCTGCCAAGGGTGGATACAAGTTTTCTGAGTGGAAGATTGCTGGTCACGCTGGAAGCGTCGAGGGCGAAGTGATTGATCCAGTCCGAGGTCCTCTCAATGAAGGCGGTCTCTATGCTGAGCGCATTGGTGCTCATCTGCCCGGATTCTCCGACAAGAAGTGGAAGTCCTACTCTTCTAAGCAGGGCACCCTCGTCAACCCTTCAGCTGGGGTCCGGGCCTACAGAACCACCGTCGACCTCGACATTCCCGACGGTCTTGATGTTGGAATCTCATTCAAGCTTACGGCGCCGTCCAACACGACCTTTTCAGCCACCAAGAAGGGTTACAGCAATCGCGTCCGTGTCCTTCTATTCGTCAACGGTTACCAGTATGGTCGCTTCAACCCTTACATCGGTAACCAGGTCTCATTCCCTGTTCCCCCTGGTGTCCTTAACTATAGCGGAGAGAACACTATTGCTGTCACAGTTTGGAGCCAGAGCGCTGAAGGCGGTGAAGTCAAGGTTGAGTGGGAGGTTGACTATGCGCATAGCTCGAGCTTTGATGTCAAGTTTGACAGCGAGTATCTTCGACCGAAATGGACCGAGGATAGACTGCAATACGCATGAGGAGGAGGAGGTCAGTTTGGTCGGTAGAGATAGAAAAGAAGTCAATACCATTCAATGGCCCTGTTGCGCCACACATTATGCAAGGCACACTTCCTCTGCAAAGGGCATGAACTGAATATGGGAATGCTGGCTTGGAGTAAAGACTGGTCGCTCAGCCGCAATTATCTGTCACTAAGTCTCTGGTACTGGATTCAGTAACTGAGTTTGGTGTTAGTTCTCATGCTAACATTCAGCTCGGTACTGAGCAACCCTCTGTGGCGCCCACTATTGAAACCATTGAACCCCCTAGACAGGGTACATTTGTATTTCGGTTTAAGCTTAACAAGATCTTCTGAAGCTCTCACGTGCTCAAACATACGTCTCTGGGTCTTAGTAATATCGCTTGTGCTTTGACAACGAGATTCTCGTATAGAAGACGGACACATGCTTGAACGGGTCGGGTTGACCGTGGTGTTGACACGAGACAGCTGCAGCTGAAGCTATTTTGGTCTTCCCAACAGCTTGTTTTGCGCTAAACACAGCCTCAGTGTCTCGAACCAGCTTTTTAGTGGTTGGTTTAGGTACCAGCTACCTGTACTTGCAGGGTCTAGACTGCCAGAGCCACCATGACAGTTGGCGCCACCTGAAATCGCGGCAAGGATCAAAGAAAAGAGCAGAGGGAGGGAGCTAAAAGCTGAATGCTTGAGTTGTTTATAATAGAACGATTCCTTCAGCTGAATGTGTGTTCTACAATCTTGGCGTCTTTGTTATTTTCACGAAATATTATACGTGTTTTGTTCGAGAACGAGTATCAACAGAGACAGACCCGACCCATATAATCAATACTCACCCGATAACCGATCGCCGATATGCGCTTCGCTTCAAGCATCATCATAGGCCTTTTGGCTACCAACGGCCTCGCCCAAACACTCGAAGACCCAGAACAACAACCTTCAGCCATCGCCGAACCCCAGCCATCAGAACCCGCAGCGCAACCCTCAGCGCCTGCTGCAGAACCTTCGAGTCCATCAGATAGCGACGACGATGACACACCGCAGACAAATGTAGAGCCTACAGCTGTCGCAGAACCCACAGCAGACGAGCCCGTAGCCACAGGGGATGCTTCTCAAGTCTCAGAGGGAGAACAACCTACAGCTACAGCAACCGATAGCGACGATGATGATGAGGCCACAACAGCAGCTGAGGGAACAGCGACTGCAGATGGTAAGAGGCATCACTAGCAATAACAAAACAAGAACGCGCGCTAACAGCAATTCCAGCTACTGCTACCGACGACGATGCCACAGCTACAGCGACCGAAACAGACGATGACGATGCGACGGATACAGCCACCATGACTGCCACCGAGAGCGCCGCCCCAACAAGCACCGGTGCCGTGGTAGAAGTCGATCTCAAGAACGCCACCATCGGCGACAATGCAGAACTAATTCAAGTCGACGGAAAGCCCGCCATGTACGTCCACATGATGCACCCTGACAAAGACCCTCTGCTAACCCATTTGACTACAGAAAACTCAGCGCTCCCGCCAACGGCAAGGCAACCTTCACCGTACCGGTCGACACCGACAGCGAAAACTTCAGCGACGACGACCTCATCTACATTGTCGCATCCATCCTCGTAGGCGAGGGAAGTGCCAAACTCCGAAAGCGAGCTACAAAGACGGACTGCACCCTGCAGATTCAAGCCGGCAGCGCAAACGTCTACAGCGAACCTCTATACACCACCGATGGCAAGTTCCAGGACGTCAAGAGCAACGGTATCCGGTCTTCGGATAACCCCGGCGCTGCGAATGTGCAAGTCACACAGTCTTGTGGTGACAAGCCTTCGCCTCTTACTGTTGGCAACGTTCGCGCTGGTACCGACAGTGGAATAAAGTCAAGCTCTGGATCTGGCGGCAGTGGAGGCTCTGGTGGAAGCGGAAGTGGAAGTGGCAGCGGAGGAAAGGGTGGCAATGGTAGCGGCAGCGGCAGCGGCAGTGGCTCTGGAACATCTACAGCTGATGGAGCCAATGCAAGCGAGACTAAGGACTCTGGTAACGTTGGTTCCAAGGTCGGGGCTAGCATCGGGGCTCTTGCTGCCGCCATTCTGGCTGCTGCTGCATTTGTTTAGACGGAATACCAAGATTGGATCATGTATGAAGCATAGCGGGAACTGGACAGGTACAGGCACAGGCGTGAAAAAACTTGGGAGCGATCCATATGAAGCTATTTACGAACATTAATTTATCCCTAATTGATACATCTCTGATGCCCCTGTTGCCTCCTACCATCTCTCTTTAACCAAGCCCTCTGCAACCTAGGCTACTCCCATGACCCTCTTGTCGTCTGCGACCAATTTGTGATACCTGGGCGCGGTGCGAACACGCAGCGCTTTACCGTACTTGATGATAACAAACACCGCAGAACAAGCAGCCAAAGCGACAAATGCAGCAGAGACGAAGCAGTTCTGGTATCCGAGGTTGGTTATCCATGGTGTGATGCTGATTTTTGTTAGCAAAACGCCCAACGCATACTTAGCTTGACTTACCCATAACTGATTGCGAAAGACATGGTGTTTCGGACCAGAATAATCGTCGTGATAGCGTCGCCGCTTATATCATAGTAACTATCAATCAGGTAATTGATGCTGATGATCAACCCCATCACACTTGTAGTCGACAAAGCGCACATGGCAAAGATCAGGCCGAACCAGTGCACGCCATGCTGTGCTCCAACACCCCAAAGGATCAGAGATGCAGGAACACCAACGACGCAAATCGCGAGCGGCCACAGTCGATGCTCAGCTTCCATGATACCATTGTTGCGACGCGCGAGTTTGACGGTTAGCCAATCGCTCATACGTCCTGCGACAGCGAATGCGATAATGGTACCGAGACAGCAGGAAAGGTAGCTGAGGCCAACCATGGAAGGCTTGAAGCCGTAGCCGGGACCAGATAGGACAATGGATGCTGTTGCGTTGAGCACGTTGAACCAGATGAGGTACGAGCCGTATGAGAAGCCAGCGAAGAAAATGACGGGCCATGAAAGGTACTCAATCGAGCGTCCAGCATGTCGCGCCATGCTCTGGCCAGGAGATGGGTTCCAGAGGGACATCTTCTGCACAAAGGTCCTGGGTTTGGCATACTCTTGGGCTGCCTCATCGGCCTCTTTGACTTCGCGGTTCCCGCCTTCTGCCTCCTTCTCGCCCGTCTTGCTAGTATTCTCATCGCTCGTTCGGGAGGGTTCGATCTGGGGGCGGTTGATGTCGTGCGCGACGCGGATGTAGTTTGTCTCTTCCATGAAGAGGAACAAAAACGCGAAGACGACAGAGAGGAAGATTGCAGGCCAGTAGAAGACCCATTGCCAGCCTTGGTACTCGGCGATGAAGCCACTAATGACAGGCGCGAAGTAGTTGCTTCCTGCAAGGGCGAGGGCGTAGATGCCGATATAAGTGCCACGTTGGTGGGTGAAGTACTGATAGCGTCAGTCATATTCGAGACTTTATGATGAATGTCGGTACTTACGATATCGGTTACAGACATCTCGGGGAGGGATTCAATGGGTGCGACGAAGAAGCCTTGGATGATGCATTTGGCGATCCATTCTCCATTGCTCGACACGTAGGCACTGCGCAAATATGGTCAGCATTGTTCAAGAGTCATGCGCTCAAGAATATTCACCTCCAGATACTGGTACCCTAATGTCCTTATTAGCAATTACTCAAACCACGCTTGCATCACAACTCACAATAGCCCCGAGAATGGAGATGAGATACGTCAATCGCTTGCCATATCGCAGCGAGAAAGGCTGCCAAAACAACAACCCAACTCCCAAAAGCAAGTACATATAACCCGTTCCCTCATTCAGGGTTGCAATCGAGACCTTGGACTGTTGTGCAAGAGGCACGAGAACAGAGTATACGGTCGCGACAGACATGCCCGTGAACCAAGTGTACCTGTTTAAGTCAGCATTGCAAGGCTCGCCCATTATGGAACGAACTTACAAGTTTGTGCATATCAATGCTAGACGCTTACGCTGAGGCGTCCAGTTGAGAGGGTCGTTGGGATCATCAGACGGCGCTGGATCCAAGACGATGTCGCCTTCACCACCTCCTGCATGACGAACACGCAGATTGCGCTGAACGTCAACCAGATGGATCGTACCGGGGATAGAGTCTGACTCTGGCATTTCAACGAGCTCAATTGATCTGATGATTAAAGAGAACGAGTTCCGAGGATTCGATGTGACTCAGAGCGCTGTCTTGGTCCACCTGGCTTTGTGTAACGTCTTATATGCATCCTCCCGTCGCGCATCGCGATTATCTCTTGATAGTGGTACAGAGTGGCAACGGTCGAGGCAATCACCAACAACTCGTGCGCGCGCCATTACATTGTTCTCATGGCGAGTGTTGTGCATGTGGTGGTGGCCCCAGCTCGAGTTGGTTGAGAACAATGGAACGCCGCTTAGTATTGTTCTTTGAAGCCATCTCGGGGTAGGAGGTGTTTAACAACCACGCTATTGGCCACGACTGATTAACAGAAGAGGCGATTCCAGTGCGGCTGAGATTTAATAACACTTAGCTTGAGGTTCATTTCGACGATGGGAAACGTTTGGGTGATGAGTCTGGTCACACAGGCACAGGTCATGGGCCAGTTTGGGGTCTTGGTGTTTACGCCACCAACATTAAGTACAATGAGGCAAGCAGTTGACGACCTCCAACTAATGCGGATAGCGACAAATTTGAAGAGTATTAGACGTGATTTGAGTTGGCTTTTGGCTCGGAACTGATGGTGTTTGCCAAACGCAATGGTTCCGAGCGTGGTAGGGTTGCGCTCGTCGATCCCGAGCACGATAATGCAGGCCAAGAGCTGTTGATTCCGAGCGCGACAAAGCCGACATGCAGGAAGACCGAGAGCGAGGCTTGACTATCTATGCAAACACTATCTATAAGAAGTGCGGGAATCTAGTGTAGTACTCTATTCCCCTCTTTCATCGTCGGTTCCTTTCCCTAGCTCAACGGAGACGCTCACAATCATGAGTCCCACATCTACATCAGCTCAACCTGGGCCCATGTCTTCAGGCAAAACAACATCGAATGTCACAGTCGAACATTGCGAGCTCGCCAATCCCGAACAGGTTACCATAGACACCGCCCTCCCAGGTCTTCCAGTGGTTCAAGTGACACCCATCCTTCGTGGAACCGCCGAGTTCGAAGCCAAGCGCGCTGCTCTTCTCGAAGCATTCGCTGCCAAAGTTCCCCAAGAATTGCGTCTTCCGGTTGAGCTCGTTCGAAACCCTCCAAAAGATGTGTCAAACATCTCCGCGACATGTGGTATCTTGTCACAAGAAGAGCTCGAGATTACCGAACATGATGCCGTTGGTCTTATTGAAGCGATCGCAAGCCGAAAGTACAGCTCTGTCGCTGTCGCGCGAGCCTTTTGCAAGCGCGCCATCATTGCGCATCAGCTCACATGCTGTCTGACTCAGTGGTACATGGATGAAGCCATTGCCCAGGCCCAGAAGCTAGATGCCTACTTCGAGCAACACGGAAAGCCTATCGGTCCTCTGCATGGCGTTCCTATCAGTACCAAGGACCACATCCAAGTAGCTGGAACATACTCCTCTGAGGGTTGTTTCGCAAGCATTAACTACGATAACACAGATGCCGACATTGTGGCGATCTTGCGTAGTCAGGGTGCTGTGGTTTATTGCAAGACCAATCAGCCGCAGTCAATGATGCATTTGGAGTCGGACTCGCATTGGGGAAGAGTCCTGAACCCGTTCAATATTTATCTGACTGCTGGAGGCTCGACGGGTGGTGAGGCGGCCTTGGTCGCTATGAAGGGCTCGGTGTTAGGCATTGGTACGGACATTGGTGGAAGCATTCGAGGACCGTCGGCGTTTTGCGGTATCTATGGCTTCAAAGCAACATCAAACACGCTGCCAACAAGAGGATATGTTACAGCCCCGCCGCCATCGGTGTTGAACGTGCCTGTCTCGACAGGGCCCATGTGTCGATCATTAAGGGATATGGACCTCTTTATGAGATGCACTCTGTCTGCAAAGCCATTCCTTTCTGATCCGACTGTGGTTCCTCTTCCTTGGACTGGCCTCAACACAAGGTTCAATCGGCGACTCAAAGTAGGCATCATCAGCAGCGATGGCTTCATCGAGCCCCAACCTCCTGTGAAGAGGGCTGTATCGTGGGCCAAAGCTATGCTGGCCGACAGCAAGTACGCTGACTTGGTCGAGGTGAAAGACTTCAAGGTATTTGGCGCCGCAGAGGCTTGGGACCTGGTTCGGAAACTGTACTGGCCAGATGGCGCTCTATACACCAAGAAGAGCATCATCTCGTCTGGCGAGCCCGTCCATCCCCTCACGGAATGGATTGCTCAAGACGGCGAACCGCTGGGTATGCAAACAGCGGTGGATGTATGTCGGCAGCACAAGATACGGGACGACTTCCGTTTGTCGTTCGCGCGAAGCTGGACCGATCAAGATGTGGATGTCATTATCGGCCCGTCGTTTGTTGGTCCGGCATGCGCCCACGATACGGCCTTGTACTGGACGTACACCTCGCTGTATAACCTCGTAGACTACCCGGGGGCGGTGATTCCAACGCCCATTAGGGTTGAGTCTGGGGAACGATACGAAGACGGGTATGCGCCGTTGAGCGAGGCTTGTCTAAGGGTGAGGAAGCTGTGGGACGAGGGCGATTTCGCGAGCGCGCCGGTGAATTTGCAGGTCGTAGCGCGGAGGCATCACGATAACGAGCTTTTCGGAGCGCTAAATGTGTTGAAGGACGTGTTTGGGTTGGTTTAGGCGCGATTGAGGGAGGAGTCGAAGGTATCGCGGTCAATCTAATTTTGGGGCGCGTGTGGCGTTAGAACGGTTCGGCTGTGCAGACGTTTAAACGTGTCTGCAATGCAACGTTTGACTTGTAAATTCTGAATAAACACGATATCTTTGTAATTATTTTCCCGAAGTTTGGTAATATTGCTCGAACCAGCCCATGTTCTACATTTTAAAAGGAGTAGGCCTACGTCCCATAGGTAGGTCAGTAGGTGTGTTGGAATGCAGAACCGCTCTCATGTAGATTGCTTCGTGCTTAAACTCGATACCATCGCAAATACCCGAGTACGAGGACTATTCATGGATACTCAAATAATATGATAGACATTACAATTAATGAGTACCATGCCTAGGCAAAGTAGTATCGCTTGGATGTTTATGTTTGCGCATGTCAAGCATATTGCCGGTAATCTACCCTAAAGACGAGATCATCGTCAATCTTAGGACTCTTGTCTCTGTACTATCCCAATCGAACCTCGGCGCCTCGGTAATTGGTTTGTGGGTATCCAAGGCCTGTTCAGGCTCTTTGTGAAACCTGCAAGCCGGAGACAAGAGCCCTTGCTAGCCCGCGCCACCAACCAGCTGAAGCCCTCCAGCCTCCCACTAGAGGCTCCCCGGGATCAACGACGTCAACGGAAATACGGCATGGGGGCATGTTGAATTGTTTGTCATAGAATGACCTTCTTGTCTGAAATGTTACCCCAGAAGGTTAGGTTATGCTTGCATTAGCCTTTACGATGCTGTGATTGCGTGGAGATGGACATGGAGAAAGATGGGAAAACACGGGGTGCGTTGACAGGAGGCGAAAGGATGGGTCTGGGGGAGGTATCGCGTGTTCTTGACTGGTTGCATCGTTTATTATTATGGTAGAATAGTAAACATCAAACGTTGCAAGCCCATCGCCATCGCCATCGCCATCGATCATCAACACCAACACAAAGAGGCAAAAGGCGCTGACATTCCGCCAAGGAAACAGGCGGTTGCTGCCGGCTTGGCTGGGGGAATTGACCGGAGATAAGCATAAACATGGCAACCATGTCGACAAATGAATGAACTTTTGAATCGCATCCTCCTGATGCAGTCCGATGGTCTGACTCGAGGAAGAGCATCATTCCGTATCGAGAAGTTGACTAGCAGATAACCACCAGCCGAGAGAGATAGCAACTTAATTCACCCAGTTGCCTTTTACAGATACAGGGGCGAGGGACATTTACTTGACGGCAACACGTCATATGACAATTTGGAGGCTGCTGTTTGGGTAATGCGCATCTCGTCTCATCTCCATGGAGTCGAGAGAGATAACCTTGTTACAAAAGAACCTGCGGGGAACTGGTGCTATTACCCAATAACGACCTTCCTCTTGAGTAAAGATATCAACGGTTCCTGGACGGGAAGAGATAGACACGGACGCCTTTTACGTAGGAGAAATTCTTGACAAGGTGGGTTCAGGGTCTGGTCTCTAAGATTAGTGAGCACTGGCACTGGCACTCGACACGGACACTCGACATGGAGTGACACGGAGTGGGTGGCGGACGGACACGGACCTGGCGACTGCTACGTTACCACACGATTGGGAGTGTCAGTGAGCGACAGTGACAATGACAAAGACAGGGAAAAAAGGGCGCATCACTTTATCCTTAGATTTACAGTGTGCCCTAGGATAAAGGTAAAGAAAGGGAAAGGGCTTTTTGGAGTTGCCCGTCAGCTTATTAGCCTAGGGGTCGGAACTTGGCTACATCCAGTAAAGTCTGATGCAGCCACAGCGCAGATCTCTATTGATAGTGACAGCACCGGCAAACTTGCATGATTGAAGAATTGTCGACTGATGTCTTGATCTTGATGGCAATAATAAGCATAATTGATATCCATGAGAATGATGAAATCTGGGTCATTCTCCGATCTCGAAGGGACAAAAGAGTCATTCCGGGGCATGTTCGCCGTCTCCGGAGAGAGCAAAGACATGACAAAGACAAAGACAAAGACAGTCACCTCATAACAACTGCCCGCCGCCACTATCTCGAAAAAGTCTCCAGTTGTTAGGCGAAACTATGGGGTGCGTCCAACGGAAAGCTCCCCACTTGGTGTGCCACCTTCGCTCGTACGAGACAGGGAAACTCTCGGGTCTTCGGCATCCAAAAGACTTCTCGAATTGTTCTCTGGCTGGGATTGGCTACAGCCTCATCTTTCGGTGGACTCCATATCCGGGCCGTTTGGCCTCCTCCGATCAAAGGTTCCTCTTTCCGTCGGATGTTTTACAGCAACGGGCATGGCCTCTCCGAAGCCATGACTGCCAACGTCCAGACGTCTCCATTCCAACGTTTCCATGACAGAACATTTATAACTATAACCGTCTGCGAAGCGGATTCTCCTTCTCCTTCTCATCTCTTTTCTCTATCCCTCTGCTCTCTCTCAATTGCCTGGACAGTGAAAAGCTTTCCTCTCTCTACACCCTCCCTACCCTGCCCTTTCCTCTGCAACCATGGCTCAGAACCACGAGGATTTGGCCGCCGAGTATGTCAAACTCTGTTTTCAAGCTTAATAAACATCCATGCTAACTCTCATACTAAAAGGCTCCACGAAGAGCTTGGTGACCGCACACACAACGACGAGAAGAAGACTGATCTCACTGGTGGCTTTATTGCTCCTTCCGAGATTAACGAGAAGCAATCGTTTGACAAGCAGTCTGACCCAGAGTTTGGCAACACGCCTGATGGCGAGGAGCCCAACAACCATGAGAGGGCCACTCTTCGCCGTGTCGGAGAGAACCTTCCTGCTTCAGCTTTCCTCATTGCTGTTGTCGAGTTGACAGAACGTTTCGCCTACTATGGTGCTCAAGGTCTATTCCAGAACTACATCTCCTACGCCAAAGATGGAGCCGACGGCCCCAAGGGTCTCGGCATGGGTAACCAGGCCGCTACTGGTCTCAACCTGTTCTTCCAATGGTTTTGCTACGTGACTCCCATTCTCGGTGCCATCGTCGCCGATCAGTACCTCGGAAAGTACAAGACCATTCTCGTCTTCTGTGGCTTCTACTGGGTTGGTCTCATCATTCTCTGGACGACTGCGCTACCTGCCGCCATGGCTGTTGGCGCCAGCAAGCCCGGTTACATTGTTGCTATCATCGTTATCGGTCTGGGAACTGGAGGTATCAAGTCCAACATTGCTCCTCTTATCGCCGATCAGTACCAAAGACGCAGAATGGCCATTCGAACTGAAAAGTCCGGAGAGCGAGTCGTTATCGACCCTGCCATTACCTACCAGCGTATCTACATGATCTTCTACTGGTGCATCAACGTCGGTGCCCTTTCTCTGCTTGCCACCCCCTTTATGGAGAAGTACAAGGGATTCTGGACTGCCTACCTGATGTGTTTCATCATGTTCAACATCGGTATCCTCACCCTTGTCCTCCGCCGCAAGACCTTCGTCAACCGTCCCCCTCAGGGATCCGTCATTACCGATGCTTTCAAGGCTCTTGGTATGATGATTGCTGCCCGCAACACTGATGCTGCCAAGCCCTCATGGCGCCAGGCCAACGGCAAGACCAAGGCTGTCCCTTGGAACGACCACTTCGTCGATGAGCTCAAGCGTGCCCTCCGTGCTTGCAAGGTTTTCGTCTTCTACCCCATCTTCTGGGTTTGCTACGGACAGTTCTCCACCAACTTTGTCACCCAGGCTGGTCAGATGAACGGCCACGGCGTTCCCAACGATTTGATGCAGAACTTCGATCCTATCTCCATTTTGATTTTCACCCCTCTCATCGAGAAGGTTCTCTACCCTATTCTGCGACGCTTCGGAATCGAGCTTCGACCTATTGCCCGTATCACCATCGGTTTCTGGTTCGCTGCTCTGTGTCTCGCTTACGCCGCCATCGTTCAGCACATCATCTACTCATCTGGACCTTGCTACGAGTCTCCCAAGGACTGCCCTGCCGGTCTTGTCGACGGCAAGAACCTCCCCAACAACGTGCACATCGCCATCCAGACCCCCGCCTACATCTTTATCGGTATTTCTGAGATCTTCATCTCCGTCACTGGTCTCGAGTACGCCTACACCAAGGCCCCTCCTTCCATGAAGTCTTTCGTCCAGTCCATCTACCTCTTTACCAACGCTTTCGGTTCTGCTATCGCCGAGGCTCTCGTCTCTCGCGCCAAGGACCCCGACTTCTTGTGGCTCTACGTCGGTGTTGGTATCGCCTCTGCCGTTACCGGATGCATCTTTTACGCTCTGTTCCGCCATTACGATGCCCAAGAAGATGCCATGTACGACCTGGATCGCGATGCGCCAGTTCTTACTCACAATGGTATCAAGGAAAATGAGGAGGAGACGAAGTAATTGACGAAGAACAACGTTATACCTGTATTATAGTGATAGTTGCATAGTCGTTTGCATAGCGTGGGGTCATGCAGGCGGCGTTTTAGGTTTATGATAGACTCTTTATGAAGACATTCTTAATGATACCTCTACTCTCATTGCCGTGAAATATTTTGACTTGAGATAGTAGCGAACAATAAATGCAGTAAAACCCAAACTAGAATAGTAAGTAGTATGGCATAGTATAAGGATATGATCTTCGTACCATATGCTCTCCAGCAGCTAGCTATTCGGACGCCCTGGCGTTCGGTTCCTGCAACTCGCGTCCAGATCCTGTATAACAATTTAAGACTGGAACATCAGACCACGAGCTAACCAGGATCAACTACCACACTCTCTGGTCTACTGATATGCTTATTTTATCATTCAGATTAAGTTTAGATCCCTTGCATCGTCGGGTCTGTCCCCTAGACGTCGTTCGTTCAACGTTGAAATATTTCCTTTGCTTCACCCAAGACCTACAGTCCAATTCTTTCGAAAGAAACCTGAGGTCTTGTCTAAATAACATTTATTCACATGGAAAGTTATTGAATTTGGAGACAAAGCCGAATACATCGATAAGAGATCTCAATATAACGATTAACACACTTTCGATCGTCGAGCACGGCTTCGTGCAACATGCCGATTTTCTAATTGCCAATTACGATGTCCGAGATGGAAAAGGAGATATTCAGTTGATGTTCTCACTTCTGTTATTATTGCCCAGTGTGACAGAAGAACATCTCGAGACATGATTGCATGGAGAGGAAAATCAGGAGAATATTAGCTACGCAGAACTATGAATGAGCTGTGCGAATAAATTCTTTCCTTATCACTCAAGTAAGACCTTCTATTCCACAGCCGTTATCAGAAATACTTTCTCATACTTTACTGTTAAGTTCGCTCGCCTCGGGATCTTTTCTTCTTGCCGTTGTAAAATGGCTACTTCAGAAGGGCCTGGTATAGAGAATCTCATTGCCTCGGTATTCGATCTTTAAGACGGAAAATAAGAGCTAGTTAGTCAACTCGGGCCGATATCCCCACCATTGAAACATGTGCGGGTATGTATCTGGATCGTAGCCAATGTAATTGTTGAGCATATCTTTGCTCTGGGTACGTTTGAGGCTAATTTGTTGCTTTGCCCTAGGCTATGGTTGTTTATCCGGCATCCTGTCCTCAGAGTACTAAAATTTGTCCGCTGGGACCACAAGAGACGAAAGTATTAGGACAGCTTAAGCTACTTAGACCAGGCCTCTTAGGAGTTTTATTTCTGTACCTAAGACTGTGAGGCCAACCTCTCTGCTACTGGCTATGCATCTCATCCTCATAAAGCACCGCGGATGTCCTGACTATTTCTCCGAATAATCGTCATGTAGGAATCTGAGCTGCCACTAAACTAATTCATGTGCAAAAATTGGCGATCGCAATCCTACTTTGTGATGTCGTGAAATGTCGGTCACTGCCTCCAGATTGACTACCACGCTCGACACACTCACTCTTTGCCAATCAGTAATCCTATTTGACGAATTTAGCCTCAAATTCCTCGTTCAACTACCAATGCTTGTTTCAGTTAGACCGAGGCCTATCTTCCGCGAGAAAGAAATGTTATGCCGCACGGGCAATAATTATCCCATCAACCTTTTTCGACAACCATGTGGACTGTGCTTGAAATTTCGGATAGCCAGACCCTGTATGCAAGTGATATGCTGGTAATGAGATGTGAAAAAACGGGTCAGGGTGCTTCTTTCAAAGTAGTCTCCGCCTTGGCAGCAGATCTCAGTCGGACCTTTCTAGATTGGAGAGGTAGGGTTTGTTTTATCAGATCCTTCCTGGTGATATATTTTGCGTGACTGGTGTCCTTCTTTCCTGTTTCTAACCTCTCCCTATCGTTCTTCCCTCGAATGTTTCTTGATCAAGACCAGAGTAATCTCGAACACGATGAAGTTCTCTTTCGGAATCGCAGCCGTTTTGCTAGGCGCTTCGTCAGTTGTCGTTGCTGCACCCACTGAGCACCAGTCTGCTAGTAGTCTCGTGGTGGACCTCAACAGCAAAGCTCTATCCGCACTCAAGAACTCTGAGACAAAGCTCACTGAGAGATCTGGAGCGAATAAATGCACGACCGCCAATGCCAAGGTGCGCCGTGACTGGTAAGTTTGTCCCGGCTATTCTAAAATGTTTCTCCATCCTGACACGATTCATAGGAAAGCACTCTCCAAGAAGGAGAGAAAGGCCTATATCGATGCCGTTCTTTGCCTTCGTGAGAAACCCTCCAAGGCTGATCCGTCTTTCGCTCCTGGTGCTCGCACCAGATATGATGACTTTGTGGCGGTTCATATCAACCAGACTTCCAGCATCCACGCAACTGTAAGAGATATCGCACGATGTTTACGAATTACCTAACAAATGATTCAGGGAAACTTCTTCACGTGGCACCGGTATTTCGTGTATGCTTACGAGAAGGCTCTTCGTGATGAGTGCGGTTTCAAGGGCACGCAACCCGTAAGTTCACATCCCCTGTAATTGCTCTGAATTGCAAACTCACAACGATTATCTAGTACTGGAACTGGTTCAAGACTGGCAACGTCAGCACCAACCCTCTTTTCGATGGTTCTGAGACCAGTATGGGCGGCGATGGCAAGTATTTCAAGCATAACGGCACCAAGTCCTCGAACCCTGCGGGAGACATTGTCCTACCAAGCGGCGAAGGCGGTGGCTGTATCGAATCTGGTCCATTTGTCGGAGCCGTAGCCAACCTAGGACCGCCGTCACCAGGTATGGATGGCATGATTCCGTCTAAGACTCCCCTCGGATACAATCCTCGCTGTCTTCGTCGCGATCTAAACCAGTACCCTATCGACAACTGGATGACGCTACCCAACCTGTACAACGTCACTGTTGGAGAGGCTTCGCATAGCATCAAGGACATGCAGAATGAGTTCCAGGGACGCTTTGGTGATGGCTTCCTTGGTGTGCATGCTGCTGGGCACTTTGTCATGGGCGGCGATTCATCCGACTTTTATTCTTCCCCAAATGAGCCCGTTTTCTGGCTGCACCACGCCATGGTCGACCGTATCTATTGGATCTGGCAAGCTCTGCACCCCAAACAGGCGAGGGATATCTCTGGTACTCTGACTATCGAAAACAGACCTCCCAGTAGAGATGCTCTCAAGTCTGACCCCCTCGATGTGGGAGTTAACGCCGAGTCCATCACTATTGATGACGCGCTTGATACTCTCAGCAGCTCGCCTTTTTGCTATATTTACGAATAGATAGTGATGAGAAGGTATGAAATGGTGGTGTGCTTAGGGAATAGAATGCCTATGCTCAGTTTAATAGCAGCAAGTCAAATAAAGATTTGGTCCACGAAAGTCTCTTCTCTTGGCCTGGCACAAGGCACGAACCGAGTGACCTGCTTTAGATTCTCCATTGCCTTTCGAAGATGTTTCTTATTAGTTTTGTTTTTGGTCATGTAGTCTATTGTGCCAGACCTCAAGTCCCGTAGTGGAATCAGTAATGTCAAAATATTTACAGAGTATTCCCCTCATGTTTAGTTGTTGGAGGGGTCAGTGGGGCTTGTTGCCGCCCCGCAGCTTTCGGTTCGGATCCTTGAGCTTTCGCCATGATCGGTAAGTCTAGCCCAGATGCACATTGAGGTGACAAACAGCCTTTATTGATCCGATGTCATGACATTATTCCCAGCTGGGGATATTGAGGCTCATGCTAACATGCTTTGACCAGGTCCCCAGGTCAGGTCCCTCAGGTGGATTGGTTGTCGTTACCCCAGATTGAGGGATGAGGCAAATGAGGGATGAAGCGCTACTGCAATGACATTGGCATGTTTTATTTGTAGACCTTGACTAAATGCATGTGTATTATCTTTGAGAACTTGCTTCAAATGTCAATCAACTTCAAATACCAGAGCTATTTGCTAACTGCCCTGTAGAGATGTCTCCCTTTACAATGTTTGTCGGGTATTGATGGAATGCTTCAATGGTGATCGTACGACGACCATCCCCGGTAAAAGAAACCGGCAATCCATTCATCCAGAATGATGCTAAAAAATTGGAGAAACAAAGACCCGCGAGAAGGTGAGAGTCTGAGAGAGAAGTCGGCATCTTGATACGGCACCTTCGGGTAAGAATACTTCCGCGCGGTACGGAATGGCTGTACCCCAAGAAATGGAGGAACCAATTAGCTGCAAGCATTAGCAATGGTCATTCTGACGTGGGAGAGCCGAGTTGAATTGCCGCTACTGTTACCGTTCGCATCCTAGACGACACAGGCCTAGTAAGACTAGACTACAGTAAGACCCAAGACCCAAGACAGACCCAAGATCCAGATCCACGGCCCCGCCCCCTCCATCATTCCCGGCTACAATAACGGCAAACGTTGATCAAGCCATCTCTGTCTAGAGTTACCTACTTAAATGTCTCGACCTGCACCCTCTCCCAGATCATTCCCTCTCTTCCTTATCCACCCCCAAAAGATACCCCCGATTTAAAACCTTTACTCTCTACTCCACCATGTCCAACGGCACAAACGGCACCAACGGCGCCTCGGCGCAATCAAAGTTCGACCCCAACTTCACAGAACATGTCGTCGGCCTCATGAGCCCCGAGACCGAGCCCAGACAGCGCGAGATCCTCACTTCTCTCATCCGTCACATGCACGACTTCTGCAGAGAAGTCGAGCTCAAGCAAGAGGAGTGGATCATTGGTGTCAACTACATCAACTCTCTTGGCCAGGCCTACAAGAAGAACCGCAACGAGACATGGCGCGTTTGCGACATTCTCGGTATTGAGTCGTAAGTCTGCTCCATCATCCAATCCATAACACCCACTAACACTCTCCAGCCTCGTCGACGAGATCAACCACAAGGTCGTCACCGAAGGAGGCAAGGCTCCCACATCCTCCAGCATCCTCGGTCCTTTCTGGTCTCCCGAGACCCCC